>JAVDBV010000908.1:0-29758 GCA_032619315.1 Piper longum
ATATATATATATATATATATATTGCTGTATACAAAAACTTAATATACCCTTAAATCAAAGTAGGTGTATATATGGAGTAATTAATTGCTTTCCTGATAACATTCTTACCGGACGATATATTTGCATTTGTACCGGCAACTCCTACGAACAGGCCCTGTGATAAGAACAAGAAAAATTGAACGTACATAAACATCGATACAAATAAATTCTAGCAAAAATATATGAGGTGAATAAGTAGCATAAAAACAAATTACCTGGGATCTGGCTCGATGCAAATCATGCTCTAGCTGGGATAGCTTTATTCTACTCGATTCCAGCTGCTGTATATAGGCCTATATATGAAAAAATATGATGCAAAAACTGCTAACAAAAAAAAATGGAAGTTGCCAGTAATTCGTACACAGTTTAGGACTTGAAAAACAAGGTATTCGATTCGTACCCCTGTCTACCATACTCGTTCATGAATGCACATCAAAAGTACTACATCAACCGTCATTCTTACCTTCTTTCTAAGCCTGCTTTTTCTTGCTGCCTCCCTGTTCTGAGCCAAACGTCTCAGTGTCTGCCAAAAAAGATAAGCATTATACTAATCATTACTATGTTGTTCCTTACTAGATCAATTATTATCTTTTATTTGATTAGTGTTTCTGGCTGCATGCATGATCCATTAACTATTGTAATACAATGAAGTTGTTGAAGTTTTTTTATTTCGGCTTATGTATATGTGACCTTTGCATCTGGTATTTTGGTTCCATCCGCACCCTTTCTCTGCAGCATCAATCACAAAAGTTGGTGTTAAGTGTTTATGATGGTAAAGTAAATATCTGATTGATCCAACATATATATGATGTATATGATGAAAACAGACAACATTGAGTAGTTACATGCACAAATGCAGACAAAGGTTAGTAATTAAGCTTTGATGGCCACTGGCTGTATTAGTCACTGTTAACATGATCTTAAGGCCATTAATGGCTTCATAACATTGTGTGTTCATCTCCCCAGAGATATGGCAGAGCTGAATTGATGATTAAACAGCTCACCCATGGCAGTATGCTCTGTTAGGGATGCAAATGCAGAGTAGCAAAAACACTGTTTTCATATATATTTTCAGAGCAAATGACAATTTAGATCATCACCTCAGATCCTCCTTTAACGCTATATATATTTAGGGGAACTTGAACTTGGAATACAACGAAGCAAGATATTGGGCACTGATTCTGGAGAGATTCTTTTGAATTTCCTCACCTTGTCTTTGGCCTTGGCTTGATGATTTCTCTGTGGTGGTCCTGCTCTGGTGCCATCACTTGCCATCTCCACCTGCTTCTCTGACCCAATCTTGCAGTTCATGGGTGAATCTGGCTCCAGCTGAGCGTCTATCTCACATGAAACTGTGTTCTGACCGGATTCTGGTCCGGTGCTATCACTGGACTGGGAACTTCCCTAAATAGAAATACAGAAACTGATCATTAGATAGACCCATCTCAGTTTTGGTGAATAATGATGATAGAAGTAGCTTGTGCAGTACAGAGATGAAGTCAAAAAAGAGGAGCCAAAGTAAAGGCATGTACTTGTTGAGGAGTAGTTTGCTGAAATCTCATTGGCCATGAAGGGAAGATGTCAAGAGTTGGACGTCTGTTGCTGTTGAACAGCTCTGCAAGCAAACACATGCAAAGGATCACACACGACATCAAAAACCAGGTCTGTAGGTTGGTCTCAGAAAAATTTTGGATATGATGAGGGTGTGACCCAGTAATAAAGAAGCTATCAGAACTTCCAAGCTTGATCATTGATGTGTTTGTTAATCAAGCAGTTCAAGCTTCTACATTGAAATGATTGCACCGGTGAAAAGAGAGGTGAGATTATTTTCAAACTAATAACAACTCCTATCTCTTTATGTCATCAAAGAAAAAGGTGGGGAAGGTCATACGTTCTCCGCTTCCATCACGTCGAGCTCCTACTCCCTGCAGAAACTTGGGCACAAGGGCCTCTTCCAACTCTCCGAATTGAAAAGCAGATGCTTGCTGCTCACTGCTCAACAACCTCAAATCGATTTTTTAAGTCAGCAGAGCACTTGAACTAGGAGAATGGTTGCCCAAGGTGAGAAAGCAACTGTCCAAGATAGCTATTTACACACTATCCATGACGTAATTAGTCGAAACATGATGCTCATGAATTAGAGACGAGTGAAAACATGGAATCATAATAAAAAAAGGTGGGGATAGTATTGCACAAGTTTGTGAAAGAAGGACTACCACTTACAAGAAATTGGTAGCAGGAGTTGACATTCCTTGAGCAAAACCATAAGAAATCGGTTCGTTTGTTGCAGCTGGTTGAGGAAGACCAATCTCTCCAATTCTGTGGGTCGCCATGCGGAAAGTTTCCTACAACAACTTTGTTAATCCTTCAACTTCAACGAGAAAGGTCTTCAAATGCTCTGTTTTCCTCTGTTATTGATGAGCGCTAATGAGCTGTCCATCAGCTCGAAGTTGAGGGGAGAGGAAGCAAAAGAAAGTCATATATATGACCAGAGAGAAGTCGTCGGAAAAATGTCAAACTATGGTAATGATGAAGAGAAAGACCACCATTTAATAGCTGATTGGAAGCGGTCTTGAATGGGCTGGGCGCTCAGATAGATAGAGACGGAGGTTTAAAGAGGAGAGCCCAATGAAGGAAATAAAGGCAAAAGAGGTCGACCCAAAGCTTCTTTGCCTCTTGCACCTCAAAGTATGGCCAAAAGTTTCTGCTCTCTCCTTTATGACACTCAAGCTTTGATCCAGTTATCACCTCTCTCTCTCTCTCTCTCCACCAAATGTCTACCTTTCTCTCACTATGATCAATGCTTGGAATTCATTCATCACCATGGTCCACAAAAATCAGGTCCTAACAAATGTTATGCAACCAAAAAAAAAATGAGGAGAGGTTTGACAAAGGTGGTGGAAGTACCAAAAAATCATGTGGGTCATGGAAGGAACCCACTGGAATCCCTTACTCCCTACTCCACTCTGTAACCGACCGTCCCCTTCTATTGGCCGTTCTATGCTCTTCTTTTCATCATTTTTCACTCCTTATTTAAAGATTTTATAGCAAAGGAGAAGGCAACATTTAATCAGAAAGACTAGATAACAATGTGATTAGTGAGGCTTCTTTTGAACATCTAAGGGTTAAAAGAAAGGCGTTGGGTTTACCTTTCACAAGTGACAAACATGTTATTAATTCGATCTTTGATTAACAATACTAAGCAGCGTTGGCTCCTCTGCCCCATAAAGCCAGCCATGGCCAATACAATAAACATTTGACAAAAATTAAGCCAACCCACTTGAATTCTTAATCCAGAACCTGAGATGGATTAGTTTGGTATTTATCTCTTTTGTTGATGGGTCAACATCCCTGCCCTGTCACCACCTAAAACCATGCCACACCCGGATTCCTTCCCTTGAATTGGTTTAAGCCATTTGTCACTCTTGTGCAAGTTCCCCATCTTAGATTTACTGTTCAAAATCACTCCACTGGTGAGGCGTGTGATCTATAATTAGTTGAAGATCGTCTGAATGATGGGAAAGGATTTACTGTAACAAGTGTTATAAACTCGCGGGTACACTATTTCTATCTGCTCAAATCAGTGGAATGTATAAAGTTTGAAGATATAATTGCAGTTAAATTCTATTAATTTCTGTTATTTGTACAACTAAGAGACCTACTGCAAGGAGTTTGGCGTAACACTTTGATACGGTAAATCCCCTCTCATGATGATTGTTTTCAACTGAGTGCGTACTAAGCGAATAACCCTTTTATATCCGTTCGTGCTTGTTTGTATTCTAATTTAAGTTGAAAAAGATAAAATTGAACTCAAATTTATATTTACAACTTCATAAAAGCGGTTCATATATGAAGGAGGTTTAACAATCCTATTTACCCAGAAAAAAAAACTTTCAAATCAAGTTTACGTGCAAAAAGGATGTCTTCGAGAAATTAGAGAGTAAATGTTCGACTGTTTAAGATTGGTAGAATTATGCGTTGCTTAAAGAGGGGAGAGTAGCCGATGGCCCAGAAGCTTTTGTTGATGCATAAAAACAAAGGATTATTCTGCAAAACTAAATCATAGCATCTACTCCTGGTTAAGGTGATCTGCTTCAACTAGATATTTCTTCAGGATAACAATAATTGGCCAATTATATGGCTTTCTTAATGTCATGAGATTAGGTAACCCATATAAGTCGATCATCACCTAAAGTTTTATAGATTGATATTTTAATCAAGACTAATACATTAGGAAACCAAATAGTAGATCAGGGATTTGAGAGCATTTAAAAGTTGCACAAATAATTAAGTACTTTTTCCAAAGCAACAAACCCAAGGCGGCATCGATATTGCTTGTTTAAGATAAGGAAAGTGAACTAAAATGAAATAAATAAATGTTTTCCTCATTAGATCTAGAATGAAAATGACTATAACATCAATAATAAATGTTATTTCGCTTGGAAAAAATAATAATAAATATTACTTTAGATAGAGTTCAAATATTAAAATGGGTATTATTGAGTTTCCATTGCTTAAGTTTGGATAAAAAATACAAATATAAACATGAACGCTGCTCCTCTTTTCTGGGTTTGGAACACATGATATATAACTCTGATAGATTTCAGTTAAGCTATTCGACGCTGGTCACGAAGTTCACAATCGACTTGGAAGGTGTGAGGTAAAACGAATGCAAGCGACTTGAAGAAATCTGCAGATGCAACTATACGCTTGTGGTGCATGAAGTATAAAGCCTTCAATTAAACAGAAAGAAAAAACATTTCCATTACTTCTCCGATGAAAAAGTAATTGCTCACAATGGGAAATAGAGAATAAATCTCTGTTGAATGAGCAGCTTAAAGGCAGCAGCTTCAACCATTTAAGTCATACAGGGCTAAACTTGTCGAAGCACAAATGCCGGCATCACATTCAGCCAGGATAGGAGCTTTCTGCCTTTGTTGTCCACATCTCCTCAGGCTTAAAGATAGCGGGGAAAATTAAGTTAGCATGTCCTCTGTGATCGCATAAACCTGCCCATGACTGGACCTATGTAGAAACACTCACCTGCCCATGACAGAAAAACATCCACTTCACAAACAGCTTCATGAGGAATAAATAAAGCTTGCTCATCTTGAACTTTAGGGCATATGATGAAACATCGTGAAACTATTGTTCAGTGTATCCCAAAATTTTTGCTTCTGCACCTGAATGACCACAAGCACAAACAGACTAGAACACAAGCTATAAGAGGAAAATTTTCATAGAAGGCCAAACTGGACCATTGAAATAATGAAAACAAGAAAATAAAGTTTCCAAATTTAAACTTTGACGAGAACATCAGATATTTCTGGAAGCCAGAAAAACTTTGAATGAAAACAAATCATATAACAAAACAGTTGGCCTTACAAACACCCAAATCAAATAGCCTGAGCATTTCTATCCAAACTTCACAAACAGGGGTAGGAGATGATCTTGAAGTAGCTGGTTTAATGAAATGATATCCATGAGCAGAATTTACAATAGTGACAATGCAAGAAGTCAATGATATCAGGGTAGATCCAAACCATAAGCAACAAATAAATTTCAAACATATTCACACTGCACATCAACATTTATATATATTCTCATAAGTTGTACAATGAATGATGTAAAATTTGCCAACAAAGAGAATTCTTCAGGAGTCCTAGTGTCTGAAACAATACCACAAATGATAAGCTTCTTGAGATTAGGGCGTCTATCAAGTAGGCTCGCCACTCAGTGCCTGTCAGTTCATATAGTCCAGCTTACTTCCAAGACAATCACATTCTCAAGCTGGAATGATCCTTGAGGGCTAGTATACTTTAGAAACCAATTCCTAAGATCGTAACTAAGTGACAGATGGGTGGGTCAACTTAGGAAAACAAGAAGTAGTTTCCAACCCAACCATGTCATCAGCGTCATCAAAATCTATACCCAAAGTCGAAGACGCTTTAGTCTGGAGGATTTAGATACAACTTGGTAAAATTTGGGCCACATAATGGTAAAATTGCTAATATCCAAAACTTCCAAATGCTCAACAGACCCCAATTTTACAACTGGATAACACTAACATCATCTATTTTAAGTTGTTTCAAAGTACCTTTGCTTACAACCTCAAAAAGTTCAAATGTAGAATCCTTTAGATGCAAAGATTCCAAAATATTTGCATCCAGAATGAACTTATCCAAGCTAATTGACTCTGCTTTGATCTCCTTCTTAGTTTGGCTACATAGTTCAATATTAGCTTGCACATCTGGCATTAGAAATCAAGATCGACAATAGACAATATCTCAATTTTTGGACATGCAGAAAGCAGGAAACTCAAATCCAAAGCCGATACACTGACATGACTCAAAGACAAAAACTTCAAAGGAGGGAATTTCTGCTATCCTGATCCAACTGAACCAATGTAGTTATGAGCCAAATTCAACTCTTCAAGCTTATGCCGACCACATTTATCCAAAATACTTACATTCGAACATGCATTGAAAGACAAATGGTGCAAACTATCTCTTGTGTACATAAGCCAAGCCATCACAGGCGCCCCCGAAAGCTGATTGATGTCATCTATCAATATTGAAAGGCTCTGCAAAACGCTGGATTGAAATATGGTTTGCGTAATGATAACCTCCATGCAACTTGGAGCAAGTTCGCGGTATACAGGCCAATGACTGGACGAAAAAGAGAGCTCATACAGATAATCACGGAAGGCTTGACGCCATTTCCAGCAGGTGGCCGACGCAACAACAACGTCCCGGGCATCCCCAACACAAGACAAGATGTTCCCAGTCACTTCAACAGGCAGATGATCCATCCAAACAATCACACAAAACTAAAAACAACAGATCGTGCATCACCACCCTCGGAAATCAATACTTTTTCACATCCATAGAAACTTGAACATTCCATCCCCACCATCGAATCTGTTTCAACAGAATCCCAATTCCATAATAACAAGATTACGTCAACAACCAGTCACAAATATTCCAAACAAGAAAAAATGGTGATCAAAATGCACAGAATTGGACACATTTTTTCAGAAAAACAAACAAACAAACAAAACAGGGGCTATTCCGATTCAAGAACTGATTAGGATGGAATTACATAATCAATGATTAATCATTGCATAATATTTCGAAGAAAATGAAGATAATGGAACCGGCGGCGAGGGGGTCGTACCTTTTGGAGGACGAGGGGATGGGACGGCGAGCGCGACCCATCGGAGGTTCCATGGATTTTTGAAGAGGGGAGGGGTGAAATGGGTATTTCGCTTATTCTTTTTTTTTCCACGTGGAAATGAAAGGCAATCGAGTTTCCTTTTCGTTTTTATAAAAATAATATATAAAAATCAAACATTTAACTTAATTTTTTACTTAGAGCTCAAATTATGTGAGTAGAGCATGCCCCCCCTTGTCTCGATGACTTCAAATTTCATATTATATTAGGTACAAAATTTTATACTATGTAATAATTTTATAGACAAACAAAGTATTTTATATGTAATTAATTTAAAGTTTGAATTATTTAATTTTTAAAAATTATTTTTTTATTATACAAAAAAATATAGATAAACAAAGTATTAAATTTATTTCAACTTGAAGACAGACTAATCGAGTTTGAGCATGAGTACCTCGTACACTCAGGTCAAATTGCTCAATTAGCTTCCCTGCGAATGAAAAAAATGATATATATGGGAATATTAGGTAAAATTTTTGTTGCTGTTCAAGTAAGATTAATACCTTTTTGGTGTAGATCTTTTGATCTAATCTTTCCATGCCTCTTTTATGTTGGTTTTGGGAAGTGGGTGATATGAACTCGTGGGGGGCGAGCTTTCTTAGATGGGCTTGCCTCTGCCCTTGCTTGGGCTCATTTTCGCCCATTTTTGGTTCAATTTCGTACCCTTTTGCCTCCACTCGAGGTCCCATACCTTTTGCCCTCCATTTCGCTCTTCTTGTGTAAAATCCATCAGTAATCAGTACTAACATGTAAGAAGGTATACTGAAACAATTATACATTTCACGAAGTTGTCACCTGCGGTGAAAATTTACTTATTTGGAAGGACGTGCATTACTCATTTTCTTTGATATTGCCGAAAATTATGGGATAACTTCATCATTCACTTATATAAAAAATGATCATTCTTGTAGTTTGATAATTTAAGGTTTCACTTGTTACTGAGTAAATGGTCATTTTTAAGCGTTCAATTTTCTATCATAAATAGCTTTACTAATGTTCGTGCATGCCTGTCTTGGAAAAAAAAACCAGATAAAATAAGTGGTTAAGCTCGTCTTGCACTATCGTTTTATTTGTTTATATGTGTAACAAGTCTGTCTGAGTACAAAATAAAATTCCTAGTCTAAGTCATTTCTGTAAAAATGATTAATTTAATTAAACTCACCTTCATCTATCCATATTCTGATGCGTGCTAACTTCAGTAATAATAGATATACTACTCTTTCATAAATCTATCTACTCGAAGGATCATTAATTTTCGCTTCACAAACATCTGTGCCCGAGTATGAAGTGATTCATAGAGTAAGGAGAGCCGCCGAGGATGAAGATCACGATTATAATAATATAGGAGTAGTTATTATCATTGGCGCTGAGGCGCCGTCACATGAGAAAAACGAACTCATTGGACGCCGGTGACTCATCCTTGTCAAGGCCTTTAAGGCAACAAGTTAAAACATGCTACATGATACAAAGTCGGAACATTCTCTCCCATCGCAAAGCTCCATGGCTGCTCTGGTCGAATCTTTTAATTATCACTCACAGACCTTTGTTGCACTCGCAGCCACTGATCCAAGACCAGACGAGCTGGTTAGACAGCGATGGCCTTGTCCTATTTATGAACCAATAAATGGAAACTCTTGATTTTTCGAGGGCAAGATGACGACAATCACCCATTCCCAACATTGGCCATTCAGATTCCAACTACAACAGGTCGTTTGTGTATGTGTAGTAGTACTAGGCATTCTGGCCGTCGACATGGACCGACCGACGACGCCGCTAGCTCAGCCATGCAGGCGTACATGGACTTGTCCATATTTGTTCATTGTACACTCGTGGATCCGAGTCATGTGACATGGCTCGAACAACTGGTAAACATGATTGACGTTTACTTTTTCTTCTTCCTTTTTTTTAAACAATACAAGGCTCATTCAATAATATTTTAGCACTTTAATCGCCGATATCTTTGGCTAAATTAAGTTGGTAAATATTAGCCATATTATATTATAAACTCAAGATTTTGAAGCATATCATGTGGTATTCATATTCTAAATTGATCTACCAACATCTATATATCCACTCGTTTTTAGTTCAAGAATATTTGCTCGATTAAGAATATGGATACATTGAAATGCTTAAAGTTTTTTAAAATTGTGAAATTATAATATAGTATAATCAGCCCATAAATTTATGCATAGGACGTAAAAACACATAAATGTCTTCATCTAGGGCTAGGCATAAGTCGAGCTAGTTTGGAGTTTTTGTGACTCGAATCGACTCGAACTTCATCAACTTTAAACTTGATTCGAAAATTGATCTTAAAAAAATCGGCTCAATTTGATTACAATAGAGCCAATATTGAGTTATATCAATCTTGACTCAATTTGACTAAAAAAAATTAATTAGGTTTAAAGCTCCACTCGAATTGATTAGATGTTTAATATAGACTTTTAGTAATTTTTTTCTTTAACATTACATGGATAATATAACATTAAAAATGATAATTTGGTATGAAAATAAATAAATCAAAACAATCTAATAGTGATTATATGACTATCAATTATGAAGAATATTATTTATAATTTTACAAAAAAATTAAAAAAAATTGTATTATAAGGAATAAACTAGATCTTTAAATTTATGGTAATGAAACTCAAACAAGACATATGCTTAGCTCTAACTCTATCAGGCTTGATTTGAACTCAGACTAAAATAACTTGACTCGAAACTGTATAATTCTAAACTCCATTCGTTTATCAAATGAGTTGAGTTCGAGTTGGGCGAAACTCGACTTGACTCCTACCCAACCATATGTCCATGCATAAAATCTCTTCATAATGTATTTATGCATTATTATAAATATATGGGCATAGACTATGCCATGACCACCCAAATCGGTCACAAAATATCTACTCTTGTGGATACCAGGGACAAGGCACTTTATTCCGAGCGTGCCTGCAACCACTCAAATCCCTCGTCCACATTGGATCAAAGCATATTTATGTAACGCCCTGATCCGGCTCACCCATGAACCGAACAAAATATACTACCAGCAATTGAACCATTCGTATCTATTTAATTCAATTAACCAATCTAGATCTATCTTCAGAGTCTCAAGATAGTGATGTAAACATTGAATGTATGGATGAGATATTTAAGTTCTAACATTATTCTAAATGAATAATATAATATACAATCCACATTCAAAACAAAACAACTAATTAAAAGTCCAAAAAATAAGGATTTTCAAAATGAAACGGAGAGTTTCCCTTAAAAGTATAATAGAGATCACACTGTCAACAACAAATATATACGTAATGATAAAAAATGTAAAACAACACCAAAACATGATATTTTTTATACAACATTCATATCATAATTATTTTTATTTTCCTAAGTCGGGTCTTGACCCCATTAACTCCTCCTATTCAATTTTATGCCTATTAACCATCACACAGATCGTATCATTAATTTCACACAACATTCCTTACAATAAAACATAATCACATTGTATCCACAACCATACACAACAGTTAATCACATCCCATTCTCGGCACGTACATGTGTGCACATTGCATTTTTGCTCCTTCATGGTTCCAACAGTGCTCAGCCACCATTTAGGTTCTCACCTATATATAAAATATGAAAAAATTAGTAACGTGTTACTGGTTTAGAAATAACTAAATAATCAAACCGACACATGATACATGACTCTCACATTAAATCAAAACATTCATATATTCTTCTGCATTAGAATCACTCATAAGGACACTAATTAGGAGCCATAAATCTTGGCTTGAACAGCGTCTCATTTTGATTGGTCTTATGCCTATATATTTTTAAACTATCTCACACTCGAAAAAATCAATTATCCTAAAGTTCTCTGCATCCTCCATTTAACTCCTGACCTTGAGTGCAAAGGCCATGTACTATCAGGCAAACATTTTCAGTACCTTTTGAATCAATAAGTCTAGACATGCATTACATTGCACTACCCATATTCCTATACACTTTTTGGCATTTGAGGAACTTAAAATTTGGAGTTTTCATGATCTTTCACGAATGGAATGACTCACTCACCAAATGAAAGCCCGCTTGACTAACACATGCACCGATCACAATACATGCGAATCGACTTTGCCTTCGTCTCACTTCTCACTAGAAAATCAAGAAAACTATATATGTGTAAGTCTTGGGTAGGGATTTTAATATAATAGGCTCAAAGGCATCATAATCTGGTGGGATCTTATCCTCGAGAGTTATTAATCTAGAAATTTGTATGACTAAATTGCTCGTGTGGAGTGAGACACTATAAATTCACCATTTGGCACATCCTTTTACCTCTCAAATCAAATCACAATAAAATAAGAGATTAAACCAAAAGCGATTCCTAAACAGACCCAGTAGAATCGTATCCATGCGCATAGTCGGGGAGCTTCTATTCCGTACATACACATCAAATCTAAAAACTAACACTCATTATCTAAATGATGCAATGATGCATTCACACAGACTAAACACTACGCTCACATCAATCCACATTAAGTTTTTCTAAATTATGTTGTAGTTATTTAGTAAATCCTACCTATTTACCTAATCAACTCACTAACATTTATTTCATATTATTTAAATCATGCAAATTCATTTTTATTTACAATCAAAGTAATTGATCATGTCAATCAATCACATTCTAACATGTCGTGCTAATAATTATCAATTTTAAATAATTAGGTCGAAGGGAATTATGTAACGACTCTGCCAAAGTACAATGTAATGCGCTAAGTTATTTCTTAAAAAATGGTCAACCAAGCTGAAGTTATATAGTATATTCCTACTTAAAATAGGATTTTACCCTAGTAGTTATTAAATATGAGACTAAGTTGAGGGATATCACACTCCACCCACCTTAAAAAATTTCGTCCCTGAAATTCCTATATTTATCTCGTTGCTAGCTGCCAGTCATGACCGTCTTTGGCTCAAGGCCGGAAGCATAGCCAACGTCTCTAGTTTATCTCACCATCTAATACGGAACCACGAAGCCTTGATACCATTTGTATGGACCCGACCCAAAGTATAAATTAATGGGATAAGTCATCACTTCAAAAGTGATTAACTAATTTAAAGATATATATTTTATTCTCACTTAAAAATTGGATTTTTTCCTAATAGGTATTAGATATGAGACTAAGTTAGTGGATTTCATAAATTATACCTCACATAATAGGCAATCGGCGACGATAAAGGTTTGGTTGCATGTTTTGAGACTTGAATTCAGAGCCCAGTGGCGTCCGATGTTTGATGAGGTTTGGCAGGAGGAAATTGACAAAAATTCGGCGATTGTTGGTGAATTTCAACAAATCCAATTTTTCAGTGGCTTTTCAGTGGTTTTCTCACTACTTTTCGGCAATGCGAGCGAGGCTGTGGTTCAGCACCGACTCGATGAGCTTGACATGACCATGGACTTGGGTTGGTGGGGGATGCCCAAGCTTGCCTCGATCGGCCCTTGGGCTGGTCTTGACGGCGGTACATGACTGGAGGGTCGAAGGGGCGATGACGGTAACATAGCGACTGAGGAGCAGTGCGGTGGCTTCTTTGCATCATGGAGGCCTGGTGATGACTGAGATGGTGGGGAACAGCTCAATGAGGCTCCAATGGAGCTTGATGACGTCTATCGGCAGTAGAGCTCGATGACTTTGATCGGCAGTGATGCGGCAGTCGCATCAGGGCGGCGAATAGGGGAGAGAGGGGGGGAAACGTTAGGGTGATGGGTTTGGTGGCAATCTCATAATTAAATATTGACTTGACTTCAACTCGAGTAAAAAATAATAACTAAGTCCTAATAAATTTTTAAAAAAATAAAAAAAATAAAGAAATACCATAAAATATAATACAATTAATAACATCAAAATGACATGTTCTATAACTCATAATCCACCCTAACCGCAATATAATGCGTCCTAATGTATTATCCGGCCTAAAAATAATTTTACAATCGAATATATATAAAAAATAACTATCATACTCTCATATACTTTATCATCATATATTTGGGTATACTTAACCCTTGTTGCTCATAGCGCACGGTTGACTTCGACTTAGCACACGTGTTATGCAACTTAGGGGTGTAAACGAGCCAAGTTTGCTTGCGAGTTTTTTACGTTCGGCTCGGCTCGGCTCGGCTCAGCTCGCACTCGTTAATTTTGTGCTCAAAAAAATACTTGGCTCGAAATGGATAAGATTGTTAAATAACGAAAAGAGCTTGGGCGAAGGAGTGTTCAGCTCAGCTCGGCTCGAAACTCGAACTCGATATATTCAAACTCAAAAAAATATTCGTTTTTGCTCGGCTTAGCTCAGCTAGTAAATATTATTGAGGTCACATTGAACTTATATAGTGTTCAAAAAAAATATTGATCTTATATAAATCAAGTACATAAACATTCATTGAGCTCGAGTTCGACACGAACTAAGCTCAAATACCATAAATTTTAGATAAGATCGGCTCGGCTTGTTTTATATCAAGCCAAACTCAAACATATCTATATTTAGCTCGACTCGGCTCTTTTACACCCCTAATGAAACTGACTCCATTCTGAACGGACTAGTCAGGTAATATAAAATAATGATTTTGTAACGGGTATTACAATTTGGTAGAGATCGCCCTATATTTCTTTCAATCAGTCAATTCTCTTTTCCTTCCGTACCTACAACAAACAAGTTGGAGCAAGTCTTTCACACTTACACCTCATATTATAACTCAATCGTAATAACTAGTAACAAGAGAAGATCCAAGTGAGGCCACACAATTATCTTGAAGCATGCAAACATTAAAAACACGTACGCATGCTTCACACCATACAAAAGCTGCTTCCTCCCAAGCCACGCGGATGCCGATTCCCACACACACATCAAAGCTTCGCATCTGATCTTTTGATCGAGATCAAGAACTAATTTGCAGAGAGGAATCAAGACGACCCACTTCCGATCATGAGTCGGAAGAGCTCTGACCACCTCGAGAAGGAGAAAGTGGAGATGAAAAAGCTGGCGGGGGAGCATCACCATCATCCCCAACAAGATCAGGAGCATCAGAAAAAGCAAGGTCCTCCGAAGGCGCCGGCGAGGTACCATCCCCGGGCCGTTCAAACAGTCGCGACGTCTGCCGGAGACGAAGAAGGTTCTGTCGTGTGTGGGAGGGAGAGGCTGAAGAGGCACAGGGTGGATGTGGCGGGGAGAGTGTGGATTCCGGAGATATGGGGGCAGGAGGAGCTACTCAACGACTGGATCGATTGCTCCGCCTTCGACCGCTCCCTTTTTCCGACGGGGGTCTCGTCGGCAAGGGAGGCTTTGGCGGAGGAGGGCCGGAGGGCGAACTCCGACGGCTTGCCAATCGGAAACCGGTGTTAGACGTTGATCTATTCTGCAATATATATGACGAAGTTGTTTCTTCTTTTTGTTTTGATACAATATTAATCTCATAATTGGTTACCACAGATCCTACATCCTAAAACTGTTTGAATTGTGATCACTACTTGTGTTTTACTTGTTTGTGTTTATGAATTTATCAGATGAGGAACATGTTGCTAATTATAAGTTGTACCCACAGATCATGATTTTGGTGTATAAGTGTGAAGTTGTGTTGTTGCACCAAGTTTGCGACGTCCTTCAAGCTTTCGGTCTCGCTATTAAAGGTTAACTTTAATTACTCGTACATACATATTATAATTTGCTGATTATTAATACCATAGAGAAGATGAGATTTAATGCACGATCACTGAAGTGAATGGAACATTTTTCTTTATGAATAATTTGACATGTGTCTAATAGAATGGCTTCTCTATGCTCGATGAAAATTTAGTTTAGATCTTTAGCGAACTAAGTTTTTTTTAACCTAATTAACTAAAATTTGATTTGGTGAGTTTTAGTTCATCGTTGTAGACATTTCAAAACATGGTAAATTTCAGAAAAAAATATATGAATGAATTCAAACATTTTTTTCCGAAAGCCTAAAACTGCTTTGACACAGTAATTTCTACAACAAATGATAATAATTTTCTTAAATAAATTGTAACATTTTAAATAAATTTGTCACTATACTTCGGTCATGTTAAATTTCCGTGGCACTTAGAAATGGGCTCCACCATTGTCACCATTTTGACCTACTATTTCCTAGGGGTGTAAACGAGTCAAGCCTGCTCGCGAGCTTTTTACATTCGGCTCGGCTCGGCTCAACTTGTGCTCGTTAATTTTGTGCTCTAAAAAATACTCGATTCGAAATAGATAAGATCGTTGAACAACGAACAGAGCTTAAGCAGTTCGGCTCGGTTCGGCTCGAAACTCAAACTCGATGTGTTCAAATTTGGAAAAATATTCGGTTAAGTTCGGCTCGGCTCGTAAATACTATTTAAGTCATATTAAACTTATATAGTGTTCAAAAAAAATTGATCCTATATAAGTCGAGTACATAAATATTCGCTATGTTCGAGCTTGACTGGAGCTCGGCTTGAGCTTGGCTCAAACTTGGCTCAAACCAAGCCCAAATACCATAAATTTTGGATAAGCTCGGTTCGGCTTGTTTACATTAAAACTCGGCTCTGCTCATTTTATAGCAAGCCAAATTCAACCACACCCTTTTTCGATTCGGCTCGACTCGACTCATTTACACCCCTAGTATTTCCATGCCTATAAATTTGTTTAGGTTATTTCAGTGGCAAAACACTCATAAACAATTGAAACATTTCAACTTGCCATGGATTTGTTTTTTTTTAAATAAAGGAATATATTAATCATCATTTTAAATTGTAATTTTTCAGCTAACATATGCATCCATACTAGAAGCACATTCATGAATTAATACTTGTTTTTTCGGGAACTTTCACAAATTTTAAATGTTCCTATTGTCCATAAACTAGTGCTTCCTGAACAGTACTTATATTAAAGATGTTCTGTGGCTATAGCATCGCCAATGCATAAATCTGTGTTGGAATTTTGCGCATTGGAAATGCGTTGGACTTAGCGTCGGCCTATCCGATGCACGATATTAATAACGTCGGCTTTGTCTCTGCATTCCCATTATAACAGTATTCGAGGAGAAGAGTTTAAAGTCAGGCTTTATTTGGTTAAAAAAAAATATAAATGACATGAAAATCTTAAATGATCACTTATTAAAATTAAATATATATATATATATATATAATATTTTAAGAATAATTTATAACATATTTTGTATTAAAATTAATCATGATTACACCGTGCGAACCATCATCTATGTGCTCTCCAATGATAAAAAAAATCTCATTTTTTTATATTATTAGATAAAGAGTGCGTGGATGAGCTACATAAAATAATTATGATTATTTTATAACTTTTAGGATATAATCATAATTAATTTATATTTAAAATACTTAATTAAATAATATTTTTTATAAAAATATCTTAAATACAACTATTTTTAATAAAGTTGACTATTTTAAAATTTTTATATCATTTATATTACTTTTATGTTAACCAAATTGACCTATGTTGGAAATTTTCATAAAGGGGTTATTTAGATAAAAAATTTCTTAATCCTCTCTTCTAAGTAGATGATATCTTTATTTTACCGATGCGATGATTGAGTCTTATAGACAAATCATATATTAAGATGATCGTCCAGCCGATTTTCATTTGGTAGGGAGCAATATTACGAGTTTTTATTGCAATAGGTTTTCATCATCGGTGGCAACTTACCCGATGCAAACATTTATGTCATTTTTGTTGTGTGTGCATTTTCTTTCGTTAATACCATTTTCAACCTTGGCGAAATTTGCGTCCATGAATAGCCGCTGAAAGCCTTTGTTTTTACTGTACTGATTACTGATTTACATCTTGGTACTTCCACATTTTTTTATACAGTAAGAGTGACATTTTGCAATATTTTTGAAGATAAAACCAAATTGGTATATTATTCATGTATCAACAATAAAAAATATTTAATCTCACATTCGGCCTTTGTCCATCTTAAGCCATAAGCCCAGATAAAAAAAATATTGGCATAAAAAATACATCCAATTATCAAAACATTTGTAATTTGTAATTATATATATTCTTAATTTATGGTCTATGCCCCAAACACCCTTTGGAGTGGATGAAGATAACGACGACAACAATTCAGCCTTTGTCAACATAATATATTTTTTTTTAGTATTTAATAGGCGTAATTTAAGCATCATTCTTCCATCTTTGTACATTTTGCTTTAAGGATTGCATCAAAGCATGTTTAAAATATGCTTGAATTACATTTCATACAACACAAACCTGAATTTGAGTGGTTCATTATCTGCTGATTCCATACTATGCACTAAGATTTAGCACCATTTTTCACTTGGGACTAGCTCACGATTGAATTAAACATTTCGGAAACAAAAAAATTTTAAAAAAAAAGAAAAGAAAAGAAAGAAAACACACAAAACAAAGGTGTTACGATCTTGACATTAATAAAATCAATGATTAATGGACCATTAAAATACGAAACAAATTTATTTTGCGCACAAATCCTAACTTTTATTTCCATTAACCAACCAATGTAATGCCAAAGTTATTGGAAATAAAATGCAATTTTTGTTTTAAGCATCGATCATGTTTGTATTTCTCAAGAAAACTGAATAACCAGCAGATCCAATTGACAATAGTCAGCATATGCAAGTTTATCGTGCTTCAACTTGGATGCTAAACTTATCCTCAACTCACAAAGGGATGGGTAGGATGCCTTGGGATTTGAATTAATTGTCTAGCTATCTGTCAATAAGGAAAAAAATGATCATCAAAGTAACATGTCAAATTCATTTATTCATTCTACAAATGTGTAAATACTTTTGTTTTATATCACTCAGACAAATGGCTATAGTCTACATACCCTGTTGTTAATGTTTATGGGTTCTGTGTAGATGACTAAGTATATACAGAAACCTTAACATGGATAAAGGAACGTCTCTTTTCAAACAAGGGCTGAAGGTACAAGTTGCATAACAAATAAAGATCGACTAAATCAATTAAAAAGTACTTGCATAAATCTCGTGAACATTGCAAGCAAAAGCTCTGGTTTGATCGGTGCTGTAGAGCCGCAAAGGTGTGGGACAAGTATCATGGTATCAGCAAGTCTTACCGTGTGAGTTATTGCTAAACCATAAAAGAACTTTTGCAACTGCATCCACCAACTGCACTGGGATTTTCTGCAACCTGTTGCAAGTAACACACAATATCAAGGATTATGTAGTATATAGAAGTACATAAAGAAAAAAAGCAACTTCAATCATCGAGTTAACACAACATGACTTCATATCTACAAACAAAAACATTAACCCAAACAATAGCTTGTTTTTCATTCTAACATAATTTATGCATTATCCGGTGTATCATTTAATCAAGTTCATCTATTCAGATTATCTTGTGGGTGTTAGTTACCTGGAACTTTAGCCCCTACTTCACATAATTTGACAGTTGGGGGATACTAATTTAGTACATCCCCATGGAAATCATGTGCAACAAAAGAAGCACCCTTTGTTGAGACCATCCTGAGCAAATTAAGGTTGTCAAAGAAGGCAAATTGGTGTTTGACTTATAATAGAGTTTAATTGTAAGACACACAAACTAGTCTCACATCCAATACCTTTGGGGTATAATCTGGTATCTTAGTGGGATTGGTTTATAAATCTTCAACTTAGTTAACCACTTGGTATTCTTTTATATTGTTATCTTTATTGTCAAAGTTTTTTTTATCAATTTCTTTCAGTATTTACATCAAAATTTAGTCCACCTACATAGAAAACTTCTAAAAATAACTACTGCTACCGCAAGTCTCAGGATTCTGAAGCTTTAATTTTGCAAATTGTATATATTCAACTTCTAGTTAATCTTACCAGTGCTAACTACATTGATTCTCATCAATGAATGAAACTCTGAATTGTGATTGAGTTTATAGCATTTATATGTCTTGCCATTGGCCAGTCAGAATTCTCACCTTGAATTGTAGCTTGTTAATTTTTATGAGAAAACAAAGAAAAGGATAACTGTAAACACAACAGATTCACAGGATAAAAAAAGAAAACTATAAGCGATGAATATGAAAAGTCTCTGAATAACTTTGTATTTATAATAACATACAAAAAGAGATATACAACAATAAGAATAACAAAATTGATACAAAACCAATAATTTGTGTAGTGAAAGTTGCTCAAGTTATGTCCTCCATTGAAAAGTGATCATTTTGGGCATAATAAATTCAAAATTAATGCCTAATCATTACAGCTGAAGCTCCAAATAAACCTAAGATTCAGATATCTTCTCTCAACATAAAGTTCATACAATTAAGTAAACAAAAGCTTTCAACTCTTTATAAAAAGCTTTAAATACTTGATTGATATCAGTGAGCCCTACTGAAGCATATAAATCAACAAAACAAGAAAAATGCAATAGATCATTTTTTACTAAAAACAATTTAGGTAAGCTCGTGATAGTCAATACCAGAAAGGCTGATCGTATTAACTCCTCAACATAGTCAACTGTTGCACCTTTTACAAAGCTGTATGAAATGTTATCAACAACTAGTTTTACCCCTTCCGTTTCAAAAATTCTGCAGAAAAAATGGGGGGAAGTAAATAAAAAACCAGCTGCAAAACTATCGACTAAGAATAAATATACTTATGAGTTGATCACAATGATGTGAAAGACAAACCTGTCATCTTCATTTTTCTTGTCATCAAGTGAAAAGGCATACTGGAACCCAGAACAGCCACCAGTTTCGACACTTAAACGAAGCATTTTTCGTCCAGCCAAGGCTTCCTTTTCACACAGTTCTTTCATCCTCTATAAATGAAATATTCCACACCACAATAGGTCAAGAACAGAAAAATTTTCGAAAGCATTATAGTCAAGTTTTCCTTTAACATAGAGGGACTTCTACATATTTAATTTAACACAAATCCTTCTCACAAGATGTAATAAATTATTCATTTTTTCAGAAACTGTTGCACTTGGTGATAAAGAGAAAACTTCCTTTTTTTTATAGCAGTTGGGTCGTTGAGCCCTCACAAAATTTTTTTGCTAGGGCAAACAATGGCAGCCAAGACTAATGCAAAGAATTAACAAAGGCAAACCACTAGATTAAAGGGAGAGCCTAATGCTTAAGCTTTTTTTGTCCTCTGGATCACTGCAACACACACACACACACACGTACACACGCACAGACAGAGACACACACACATAAACACTCACAGACACAGACACATACAGACAGACACACACACACACATTTGTGCAGCCTCATAACCCCAAGACTAATAAAACAAAGTAGGGCAGCAATAGAACGAAAAATCTGATACATTTGCATCAATCCCGTCGATAACTATCATGTTTCAAGCGCTAATTTGCATCCATCTACCTCTTAGCTCGAAACATGTAAACATCCGCCAACCGAACTCAAATTTCCCCAACCCATCCCTGCAATAGATGACCTCTACGCACCTATAAACCAAGCATCCCAGAACTACAATTTCAGGCTGCACAACAAAAATGACCCCCACCCTATCATAAATTGAATCAAGTACGCATCTTTTCAAGGAATTGTACTGCACAACCCATTTTCAGGTAAATCAATTCAAATGAAAAAAAAAAGACAAATGATCCCGAATTTTCAGAGGAAGGATTCCGAGAGAGTACCCGGATGCAGTTGGTGGTCATATGAACGGCATCGGGCGAGTCGGCGGAGGGGGAAGAGAGGACCGCGGTCGAGGTGGAGAAGAGCCTCGGTCGAAGTCGGAGGTGGGCGGAGAGAAAGGGCGCTGCCCAGCGGCGTAGCGCGGCCATGGCCACAAGCTCCCGATCACTGCATGCTCCCACTGTAGCCGAGAAATGGGAGACGACGTTCCAAGTAGGGGTGGCGGCGTCCGAATGACCGTTTGTTTTGTCCGATGTGTTTGCTATCGAGTACTTTTTTTTATGTTATTAATACATAAATAAACAGGAACAAGCCTTCCAAACAATTTTCTTGTACCAATTAATTATAAAAAATATATATTACTATAAAAAATTTATTTAGTAAAAAAATAGCATATACTTATTTTATTATATAAAAAATATCATATGTTCAATATATATTGTATTTAAAAAATATATAAATTTTTTAATAAAATATATAATAATAATGATTATTGCCCTAAATTTATTATTCCACGACATAAGAACAACATGGACTACAACTGTCCGCGACCATTACGTGGCGGCGGGGATGATGAAAATGGTGGTGCAAGTGCTGGGCAGCGGCCATGGCTGTCCCACCCGGCCGCCCCCCCTCCGATACTCCGACGCCGGCTGCCGCAACTCTAAGTGGGTTGTCTTGCCGCACAGTCTGAGATGCCGGGGAAGGCATTCCTGCCTCTTCGCCGACAATCGCAGACAGGTGAGTTCTTCCCACCAAAAAGTCTCTGCTTGTTTCTTTTCTTTTTTTATTTTTTATTTTTTATCTTGTTGTTGGTTGATTATCTATTGATGGTACTGATTGTGATTTTGTGAAGGAGACGAATTGACTTTGGATGAGGGGTTTTGTTGCTCATGGGGCGTGCTTGCTAACATGATACTTCTGTGGAATAACTCTTCCTAGAAAATTAGTTCTATATAGCCAAGCACATATTTCTACACCCAGTAACAACTAACTCGAAAGTCAGAAAGTTGGAGATGTGTTAATTGCTGTTGGGGTAATAGTTAGAAGTGTTAGCTTGCCTACCTTTACATGATACTAAAGCGTGCTAAATGATCTCTAAAAATTAGGGCTCTATATTGATACTTGCATATTTCGGTACCCCAAAAATAAGTAACTCAGAAGTCTGAAGTACGGAGACAGGCTAGTGTCGTTGGCATAGTGATGAGAAGTTTTAGTTATCTGCCTTTACATGAAACTTAAGTGTTCTAAATGCTCCTTGAAAATTATGGTTCTATATTGTTACATTCGCATTTCTACACTCAACATTATCCAACTCAGAAGTCAGAATGTTGAAGGCGTGTCTACGATAGTGGTGAGAAGTTTGATACCAACAATGATGTCATGTTCCATACTCGCCCACTGATTTGGGCTTTGCAATGAGCTTTTGGGTCGATTTCATGGTAACCTAGAAGACAACACTAGTGTTCTATAGATTTGGTGAGCAATAGTTTGCTAGATTCTTGCAAATCTGTTCTTGATTCACTTAAATTTGTTTAATGTTGTGGTTATGATGCAAAATTTAACGGCTAAACATACTCTGAGGAGAAAGAAGACCTTAGCCGACTGGCTAATGTGGTTATTGCTTCTTAACTAAACACCTTACCCTCAATAAAATTGGGTTTTAAAAGGAAATGGTTTAAATCCCAAGGTTAGGGTAAGTGTGCAACTAAGAAGGCTGGTCCATGTTTTAAATGTAGCAATGTAGGCTATATCACACAAAGCTGGTGAAAGGTGGGGGCAAGCCACAAGGTCAAAATAGGGCAATGGCCAGGATATAATTTGTGTGACTTCTGAGATTTTGATAGTTTGATAATGTGCATCCACCTATGGTCCGTCAAATAACTAAATTAACCTCTAGAGGGAATGTGTTGGGCTACATTAGTTGAACTTAAACTTGCAGAACTAAAATGTCATTTCATTCCTGATCAGAATTTATGTTGCAATTGATTTAGCAGGAACAAGCTAGGAAAGCATTAGAAGGTGCCCTTGGTGGGGTAAAAAACTGAATTTGAGAACTGGAGTAAGGAAATTCAGAAAAGAGAGGAGACTGGTGGAGAGGGTAGGGTAACAATGGCAGTGGGGGTGGATTTGGATGGTTTGGTGATGAGCATTTTTGGAAAGAGACTCTACAAACAAGTCTGGCCATTATGGGTATTTTTCTTGCGGTGAGTAATATTTTCTTATTATGCACCTTCATTATTTCATATTCATTTTTGCGGTGGAAACTGTTGCATTGTCCGTACAGTATGTCTTGGTGCCAAAAGGTCAATTAATGTTTGCTGTTATCTTCAACTCTTTGTTATTTGTGTTGAGAGGGTCTAGAAATGGACTCTCTTATAACATCACGCTCCTACGGAAAGAAAGTGTTGATGGACCGTTCTGGTAGCACTTCAAACGTTGAAGATGGGCATCAATTGTCTGCAAAAGAGAGAGTAATCCGCAAATGGGGCATGGATTGAAATGCTCATCCATGAAGCAATTCACGCTGATTGATTTTGCTTTTCAATCTACTTGTGATGATCACCCCCATTTCTGTTGTATATTGCACCAATGTTGGAGTCGGTATATTTCGCTTCCCATTTGAACAAAGCTCCTGTGTTGTGGATATTGATTTCCTTTTTTTCTACAGGTCCAGTGCATTAGCTGAAAATTTTTGGATCAGTTTTTAGTTTAAAGGATCAATTTGTAAGCTTGATTTCTGAAGTACATTGGGAATGAGATATTTAACTCGGACAATAAAATTTCATCTTAAATTACAACTAAAATGTATGACTAATCAAGGATCAAGCCCGCCCTTAACTCCTCCGCCTCAAATCTCAATAAACTTGGAACTCGAACTCATAGACGAATACATTAGACTAACACGAATGCACTCTTCAAACTATGATTGATGTCAAATCAAGTTCAATGGACGCGCCTCTCTAATTTCCCATTTTCCAGTTTGCTGCTGACTAGGAAATTTTTCCTAGTAATATGTTTGTACGGCGTAATAAAATTTATAATTTCGTGAACTTGTCATTTTTAAAAATTTTATTATATATATATATATATATATTTCTGCTTTTTATGAATTTTTAGACTCATCAAATCACCGTGAAGAAGAAGAAAATTTATAATGTTCTTACATATTAACTTTTTTTAAATGAGCTTAATTTAAGTTAATTGAAATATAAATTTTAAATTTTAATGACTTCAATTATTGATTTCTTGCGTACATGGTGATTTATTATTATTATTATTGAATTTGACCCCAAAATTCAATTTTTTTTAGTGAAGTCCAAGTTTTTATTAAAAATAAACATGGCAATGCAAAAGATTTGGGCTACTACGTTGATTTCTTCTTTTTCCTTTTTTTTCAAATTAAATTTTATTGGTTTAAAACCGTATTTTCAGGGAAGAAAATAATTTTAAAACTAAAGGCTTACCTGCTTGGGCATGGGATTTTATGTGTAATATAAAATAAAAAATTGTCCGTGAAGTGTAGTCACTAGCACGAAAGTCAAACAGCGGGAATTGTGGGAGATGGCATTCGGTCACGGACAGAACGGCAATACAGCACGGACAAATGAGCAAAATATTGTCTATACTGTCCAGTTTTGGGCCAAAACTGGACAGTATGGAATCAGCAAAGGAATCATCAGTAAATTACAAAATCATCAGCAACAATCAGCAAAGGAATCAACAAATTGGATCATACAATCAACAAATTTGATCATACAAAGGAATTAGAGGCAGCTGATGAAATTGGATCATACAAATCAGCAATATATGCTCTCCATAAATTGGATTGTACAAATCATAAAAATTGGATCATACAAATCATACAAATCAGCAATATATACAAAGAATCAAAAGCGGCTTGTGAAAAAATCTATTTGTTCTCTCTTTAATAAGTAAATTGGATCATACAATCAACAAATTGCATTGATGAATTTTTTTTCTTAAAAAAGACAACTTTATAGATGTGGCGGATGGGCGAAATTGGCGGCAAATTAGGAGAGGTCGGAGGGAGGCGACGAGGTCAGAGGGTGGAGGCACGGTTGGTAGTAGACGGGCAAGGTCGATAGAAGACGGGCCAGGTCGGGGGAAGGGGGGGGGGGCGGATTTAGGTTTTTTAAACGTAAATTCTCAATTTATTTACATTTAATTAATTTTTTTAGTATCATACTAAAAAAAATATAATAATTTTACTACAAAACCAATTCTTGCCGCCTCACTCCGATTCCAAAAGATATTTTAATAATTTTACTATAAAACCAAATCAATTCTTACCGCTCCACCTCAATTCCAAATCGGTCAAAATCTAAGGCGAATTGACCCATTCTAATTTGGCCGTAACTCTCATGCTCTTCCCAATTCACCATCTCAATTCCCTCCCACCGCTAGCTCAGTTCGATTGTAAAAGATGGAAACCTTGACTCGGAGGAGGAGCAAATCGAGTTCGGCATAGTATCATCAGTTCTCTTTGCTCCTGCTCCTCTCCATTTGCAAAATTTTGAAGGCATGTGGAGCGTCCGTGCGTTGGCTTGCATTTACCAGTTAGATTGTGGAATAGTGGAAATGATTTCTGTTCAACTTATGTATAGGTTGAACATAGCCGATCCGGATCCCGGGTTTCAAGCATGCTGCCCAATCATACGCTGCGATGCGGTAGGGAACCTGCCTAACCTGCCGCCTTGACCTTCAATTTCAGTTTCCTACACAACTCTGTCGGTTGTTGTGTGAAGAAGCAGGGATTTGTTACCGTTCTTCGGTCTTCAAGTGCGTATAGCCATTTATTTCTTTTCAATATGTTAGACACTATTGTATATGTTGAACAATCTTTGGGTTGGAAGTGTTTTGTAAATGATTGTGAAGTTTGGTTTTATATGCAGGAAACGTGCATGTTATCAATTGTGCGGTACGCTTCAGGCATTGTATTGACATACGTAAGGTAGAGACCATGATAAGCTAGCTACCAATGTCTCAATAATTTAGAATGACCTTTTTTTCAGTTGATGCATTTTTGCGTTGTTAAATTTGAATTATGCTTTGGGTCAACTGTAAGCTCGTTTTTATTGGCTTATTAGTCGCCAAAATCATATCTTTATAAAATTTTCAATTTTAGCCTTAAAATTTGAGATTGTAGTATTCTGATTCCTGGTCAGAAGTTCTTAGCTTTTTTCCATCTCTTCTCATTTCATTGACTATTTATCAATACGGCATGATAGCGGTGGTATACATGAATATTTCTAATATGCTACTAATGGTTTTTAATATATGAATATGAGCAGGGTGTTCTCAAAGGTAAATTTCTCATGATCATTGAAATTATCCAGGGAAAAGTGAAGCAAATATTTGGGTCTACACGTAAAGATTTAACTGATGAAAGCTCCACTCTGGTAACTAATTTTGAATCAGATAAGACGGCAGCAGAGTTTGCTCGCCTGTATGAAGAAGATAAACTGGCAGGTGGCCATGTTATAACGCTTGGGGCTGATCCTCTGAGCATAGATGCAGCTCTTGAAGCCTTGCATGTGTACCCTGGTACTGTGATTCTATTGTCGTTAGGAAATAAATTTGCTCGTTTATTGCAAGTTCATGGCTTCAGTTTCTACTTAGGACGAGGCCATTCATAAATAAATGTTCAGGTCTTGATTTGCTAAGCGGTATTGAAATGCAATCTGTGATTTCATCAGATTAAGTACACATACTAAACAGGCAATATCAGGTCCTTCTGAATACAGGCAGTTGATTAATATTACTAATCATTTAGTTTAATGATTGCTTGGGATTCTTAGCGTGAAGAATGTATGCTACAGAGTTATATTAAGCGAAGTGACCATTAATTTCTTTTTGTCCTGGAGTTGTGTTGATCTTGTACTTTTTTTTTTCAGGTGGTTTGCAGGTTGGAGGTGGAATAACCTCCGAAAATGCTCTTTATTATATGGATAAGGGCACAAGCCATGTTATTGTTACTTCTGTAAGTGCACAATTCTTATGGATTTGTATGGCCTGAACAAACAAACCTTATGTTTTCTCTAATTCTATTTTTCTTAAATATTCTTTCAGTTTGTTTTCAGTAATGGAAAAATTGACCTTCAACACCTTAGAAGTCTTGTCGTTGCGGTTGGAAGGGAGAGGCTTGTATTAGACCTTAGCTGCAGGAAGAAGGTATTTTTCTTGCCGAGATCTTCCTTGAAATATTTCAATTAATTTTGGAACCATTGATAATGAGTTTGAGACAAGTGGATGTGTTGTTGGTACGAAGAAGATCTATTTCTTACTTGTCCGGCAGGGCCAAATTCTGTTAGCATGCTTTGTTGTCGTATTTTAAGAAATGATATTTAGTGTTTTACTTTTGTAAGATGAATAAATATTGAGCCTTTCATTATTTACGCAGTGGCATTATAATTTTTTGTTACACTTTGTTTTGCCACTTTGTCATTCCTGTAACATAATAGTTTTACCCTTCTCACGACTTATATGTTCAGTCACTTTCTGCATCCTAGGCCTTCTCCTTTATTCTATCCTTGAATGAGTTTCTCTCTGTTCACATTGACTGTCATCTTTCTTGTTCTTTTTGGTCAACAACCATGTTTCAAAATATGTTTGTGATACAATTATGAATTGGACAGTCTTGATAAACTATGCTAACTGGTCTGGTGTTTGATCAGCTATATTTTTTGAACATATCTAAGTTCAATCTTCGAGTCATTTGAACTTGATGATTGTTCTTATTTTGCAGGATGGCAAATATACTATTGTTACTGATCGATGGCAAAAGTTCACTGATGTATTTCTTGATGAAAAAACTTTAGTCTTCGCGGTTGCCACCCAGGCCGCCTCCGCCTCCCAGCGCCGTGAGTAATTTCTTATCATCCTCCCTTGTTCGTTTTTTTTTATCTGCTGTGGATACTCGAGAGATGTGAGGAAGTTGGATTTTTTTTCCTTTTTTCGTTTTGATTGGATTTTGCGCTGCTTATGTGGTTTCAGTGTTGTCGGAGTTGGCAGCGGAGACTACGAAGTATGTGCTTCCCAAGAGATTCGAGAGCCGGAACCTCGAGGAGGCCGGTGAGTTTACTGTTCTGCTGTGTTAGTGATCACCATCTACTTTGTTTCAATGCCAACACTTAGTCTAAAAAAAAAACATAATTGATTCTTTCTTTAGTGCTGGATCTTGAGACTGTCAAATTTAAAGTTCTAGCTTGGTGGGTTAGTACGAGATTAGACAAGTTGAGGGAGGGCAATTGCCTAAACTGTGCCAATGTATATTTTTGTTGGTTACAGTTTTGTTGATTATGATATGATGTGTTATTTGTGTACTTAAGTTTTTAAATCGGCAATTCTACTTGGAATGCATTGTTGTACTGCCTGATCTAGTGATTTATTTATCAATGACTGATTTTCTGCGGTGGAAGCTGCTACCGATGCGTGTAAACCATGAGCAACGGTTAGGTTGCCATCATTTTGATCCATTTATTGTTGCTCATTGTTCAATTTTTTCTTACTTGTATTTATCTGACTAATTGTTAGTATAAAATTTAGTCATGCTGGTTTTTGGTCCTTCTCCCCTTGATTATATTTCGATGTGTAGCCGCTGCATTTTTCATGCTTACAATACGAAGTCTTGCTCTTGTTTTTACTTTCATGTTGCAGCCCTACTTCATTACACAAACAACCATGCCAGGAAATTCCGGCTTTGATTATGTTAAGGCATCTCGATCATTCAATGTCCTGGCTGCTTACCTGTTTGGTGATGTACGTTCACTTCTTGAATTTCTGGCGTCTTAGATTATTGTGCCTTCTTTTAGATCTTTTAATATCTTCTCTCTAAAGAACACAGCCAGCGAGAAAATGGAGATGACAACTCCAGTGTACACTCGCTATTCTCAACCTGAGGGTGTCAGAATGGAGATGACGACGCCTGTGATAACTAAGCGGGTTAGTTATTCTTATGTTTTTAACCATGCTATCTTTGATATTCCCATTGCAGTCATAATTGTGTAAGGTTTGTATCGTCAATGAATTACATACGATCCAATATTCTACCTTCATCAGTCGTTGCAAATGTCCTTTGTCATGCCTTCCAAATACGGTGAAAAGTTACCTGTCCCAAAGGACTCATCAGTTAGGATCTCAAAGGTTCCAGAGAAGATCATCGCATTAGCTGCATTTTCAGGTTCTGGACTTGTGATTTTGTTATGTGATTCTTGGAAGGGTTGTGTTTTAATGAAATTCAATATGAACTAATGATTTGAATCTGAAACATGTTTCAATACCAGAGGATACATTCACTCTTTTTATATAGCAAATAAGTGATTTCATGCGCATTCCATCTTTCTTTCCATCAACGCACCAATGAATCGTATTTATGCGCAATAATTTGGCGGGACTTACCCATCCTTTTTTTTTTGAATAGTGATCTTGACAGAGTACCAGCTATTATTTGTTTTATGTTAAATAAATATTGGATTGTTGATCTCATTGATAGTAAAGTGAACCTTCTAATAGCAATATTTGCTTGAACTCATTCTACTCAGGGTATTCAATTTATCACTATATATTATTCTAAGAACTATTTGTCAGCATTTATGAAGGTGGAAGTTGGTTTTCACTATTACTAACTTTGTACTGGAAACTGATAATATTTATATGTTTCCGATAGTTAAAAATTCATGATGCTGAGCTGCTAGCCAATAAGTTTGACAGCGTATGACCACAATAATAGGCTTTGTGTCTCATCCCATTATTTCCACTTTCCATTCGGAGAAGATTGTGCTA
>JAVDBV010000909.1:0-21343 GCA_032619315.1 Piper longum
CCCCCTGTCCACCCCAAGCTACCCGCAAGCGACTTAAGGGGGGGGGGGCACTTAGGCCACCGCCCCGTATCGTTAAAGTTACAAAAGATAAGAGCCTAATTAATTCAACATACAATCATGCAAACCGTCAAGGTTGCACATCTATCGTCCTATCAAATGGAAAATTCCAAACACATGGAAAGTGAGTGATGGAACCTCGCATCACACACCTTTGAGCAATGGATAGGAAAGTAATGTCCATCTCATTCAAGCTAATTATTTAAAAATAAAATAATGCAAACACGAGATTAAGGCTAATGAAGGAGAAAACTTTAGTGACCTGTTAATCAACATATGTAGTCAAATATATGATAAATTCGCGACATGGTGGGCAAGGGTGTATTAGACGAAGCTAATTAACTCACATTACCAAGTCCGGTAAAATTTTCCAATTGGGCCAAACTTTTTGTAATCATGTCGATCACTAATTACACATTTATGACCTATAATAACTCTTCATAATTGCACTTTGATTTCAAATATTAATATATTCTTGGTACAATTTATACACCAATTCAAAAAGTCATCAAAAAGTGTCTTTCAACTCATGATTTCAATTATATTACTAACCCTAACAAATGGAAATGCAAAAATAACATTGATACATCCCACCACCTTAATATTCATTATTTTTTTAATTATGGAGGAAATTTAGAGTTTTCCATTAATGTTTATATGAAGAGAAGGTGCCCACTAATGAACCATTAGTGAAATAATGGATTCCAAATGTGGCTATGACAGCTTGGCTCCTACACATCCAGCATTGGCATCCCATTCTCAATACAAGAGAAGGTATTTAATTAATTTTTTTTATCACCAGCCTTGATTGGTTGAATTTAGTTGGAGTCGGAAAAAGAATGAGAAAAATGCATCTTCCATTTTGTTGTTCTTATATATTAAAAAATAAGAAATTAGGGTTTAGAAGAAGAGAAAAGATATTACTGACCAAATGCAGGACTTATATAGAACTCAAAATGGTGGATTCCAACCTAGAAGGCATTAGTGATGAACACCATCAAATCCACCGTTCGCATCACACCCCAACTACAACAGGTCATCTAAACTAAAAACTTCTAATATCAACCCTAATTAGTTTTAATAAAAAATAGAGACAGAAAGAGGTTACAATAAGATTCAGTATTCTATCAACCCTAATTATTAATTTGAGAATAAAATTAAACAAAAAAATTAGAATTATTAAGAAGGAGTAAACATTAACCACTATCAAGTAACATATTTAAAATAATAGATAATACTCAGAAAGCACAAGAGATATCACACCAAATCCACCCTTCAAATCTCATACATCTTCAAATACCAAAAAAGGGATGCAATCAACAAACTTTTGTCGCCCTCGCAAATTAATCGATTATAATTAGATTAATAAAAATTAGAAGAAAAAATATTACAAGAAAAAGATATGTATTCATTTTATCGTAAGCCCTGATTGTTCAATAAAAGATAAAAAAATTATGGTTTTTCTTCCCAAAACACGTCTAAAAATCAAACCAGTGAATATAATAATACAACGATTTGAATTTATTCAAAAAAAATGTTGTGCCTTTGACAAAATACAAAGAGTTGTACTGTCTAAGTGACTAATAAACCATTTTGAAAAGGGTCTAAATTTTCTTATAGTATCATAGCCATTAATTCATGGGATCACTCACCCCTATTATATTAACAAAAAGGAAATCTAAACTCAACAAAAGATAATTTTAATAAGTGGCAAAGAAGGTTTAATTTACCTAACCCTTAATGACCCACTTGTTAAGTGCTTAATTGTCTTTCAAATAATGTCAAAAATAGTCTTACATCTAAAATAAATATAACTTGTGACATTGATAAATAATAAAAATTAATCCTAATCCAACAATAGAAAGCCCTAATCCAAGCTAGAAGTATCAAATTTAATTTTTGTTTTGTGGGGTATCAAGAATCGGGAGGGCCCCATCCTGACGGCCGCCATTAGACCTCCCACCAATCCATTGCTGACCACCTTCCCTCCCACGCCGCCACCACCGCCGCCATGTGTGGCATCCTCGCCGTGCTCTGCTGCGCCGACACCTCCCATGCGAAGCGCTCCCGCATCATCGAGCTCTCCCGCAGGTCTTTCCATGCTCATGCCATTGGTCTATTGTTCGAGTCGAAATGTGTCTCTTTCTGTTGTTATGATGCGAAAAGATTGCATTTTGGTGACGTTGGTTTTGTTGGAAAGTTGGGTTCTTGACTGTGGGTGTGTATTGGTTTTTGGCGAAGAGAAGATGCTGGTGTGAGTTGGGAATGGAGCTGGTTGTGGACTAGAGGAGGCAGCGCTTTTATTTATTTATAAGCTGTGTAGGGTATTTTTTTTTTAGAATTGGAAAATGTGATTAGTAGAAGTGATATCTGTTGTTGTTTATTAGGATTGAATCCTGATGGAAGAAGGCATTTGTGCCACTTTTGCTTGTGGTTCGAATAAAATGGATTCTTGATGTAGACGTGGATTCGTTTTTTGTTGTGCTGCGTGAATTTGTTCTTCTTGCTGGTTGGAATGAAACAGGGTGAATTCGTTGTTCTGCGTATGGTTCATTTGTTTATGCTTCTGACAGCATTAATAGATACTCTGTCATCTCCTTATATAAAATACGATGAGTAAATATAATGAGTAAAGAAGTGGAAACGGCTTGCCAACATTTTCATGTGAGGTCTTCCTTTAATTTATTTTCCTGTAGTGATCAAGGGGATTCCTTAGAGAAAGCACCGAATGCCACTTTTACAGGAAACAATTTACAATTACTGTTGTCAGTTTGTCGTAGAATTGTGTTTGCGTGGTATAAGCTATGGTTATTTTCTTTTCACTATGGAAATTTGATGTACTTTTCTTCCGTGTTATAGGTTGCGGCACAGAGGACCTGATTGGAGTGGCATACACACTCATCAGGACTGTTACCTGGCTCACCAACGGTTGGCCATTGTCGATCCAACTTCTGGAGACCAGCCACTATACAACGAAGACAAAACTATTGTTGTTACTGTAAGTTAGTGATGTTTATTTGCAGTTGCCCTTGATCAGTTTGAGTTATTCTCTTCCAATTTAGGATGCGTAGCTTTGTGATCACTCCATTTGGTTGGTTGAAAACAATAGGCATCCAAGCTTGTATTTCATTTGCTCTATGGACATAATTTAAAAGTGGTTTTGTTATGTTATCATTCAGTATATTTTTTATAGATAAAATGTGTCACTGGTCTTTTCAATCTGGAGGATTCCTTTGGCTTTGTTGTTCATTTTGAGTTTTTTGGGAGCTATGTTGTCATGTACTTGAAGATCAGATAAGGGGAATGTAATAGGGGAATTCCAATTGATCAAGAAGATGATCAATCGGCAGTTGCTAGGATAGAACCCTTGATTTGAGGGAGAAGAAAGTAGAGATAAGGAAGAAGATCAATTTTCATTGAAATTCAAGTTTGGATACAAAACTTCTTACTCCTCGCTCTGCTCTCACGCTTCTTAAACATCCCTTCTACCAAAAAGGGTAAATTCGACATTATGTAAAATAACCCACTACCTGCTAATTAGGCAATATCCCAGTTTGCCCTTTTACATTTTCTATTACCTGTGACCATGCCTATTACTCATAACAAAATGTCAGAGCTGTTCTCTGCAAACCCCAAAGCTTTTGAGGCAGTTATATTATGAGTGGTAGAATTACTACTTTCTTGTATTAGTGGAAAAAGTTTATGCATGTGCTAGTATCCTCTTGTTTATGTGTCAGTTTCTATGACTTCCAATACTTCATTTCTACCAAAACTCAGTTTCTATCCTGGAGTCATATTATGCGTATTGATATTTAAACTTTCAATTTGTTATTGAATCAACTTTACATTTATGGGTCTAATTATTTCTTGGCATGTTGGTGGTGGTTGGTTCCATAGGTTAACGGGGAGATATACAACCATGAGGCCTTGAAGGAAGAACTCAAGTCTCATGAATTTAAAACTGGCAGCGACTGTGAAGTGATTGCTCATTTAGTAAGTTGAAATTTCCCAATTTTTCTAGCAAAGTGTTATTTTGAGTGTTAGCTCGGTCCAAAGCTCTGTATGGTTGGTTTTATATTTTATAAACCATTCTTAGATATTGTTTGACAGTACGAGGAACATGGGGAAAATTTTGTGGACTTGTTGGATGGCATGTTTTCTTTTGTGCTTCTCAACACCCATGATAAAAGTTTTATTGCAGCACGTGATGCTATTGGTATTACACCTTTGTACATCGGCTGGGGTCTTGATGGTATGAATTTTCTGCTTTCATTTTTGTTTAATAGCTGTTACGTTAGTCATGTGTGGCTTAGCAATGATGTTCTATATGGAAACTGGGTATTTATTGGGACTTAAGTTATTGCAGGAGTGGGAATTTCTAAATGTGTTTGATAATATGACATTTTGTTTTGAACAATGAGTTAAATTTTTTTATTTCTTATTTCAAAAGTTTTGAACTAACCATTTGGTTTTGACTTCAATCCTTTGAGAGTTCTCTTTATTTGTTGTCTATATTCTCCATCTTTGTGTTTTCCTTTAATTGGTGTTTGAATTTGATAGGATAAGCTTTCTTTTTCTTTTGGAGAGGGTGGTGGGAGGGAGGGGGGGGGGAGCCTTGTGGTCCTATCCTTCCCCTGACCATGCACATGTGGGAGCCTTCGAGCACTGGGCTGCCCATTATTGAATGCATTTGACATTTCACTGTTTTATATGCAGGGTCAGTTTGGTTTGCCTCAGAAATGAAAGCTCTGAGCGATGATTGTGAGCGTTTTATGTCATTCCTTCCTGGACATATATATTCTAGCAAGCAGGGTGCATATCGAATCTTCTTCTTCTTAATTTAGTAACTGTTAGGATACTGTTATGGCTATATTTAGTAAAATAAGCATGGGTTATTACACCTAACAGGAACATACAGATGGTTGTAAAAAAATGCTCGGCTTTCCTTTATACAACGTGCATGTCTTTGCATTATCATCTATGTGTAACCAGAGATGCTCTATTTGTTATTTTGTGCAGGAGAGATGAGAAGATGGTACAACCCTCCATGGTACTCAGAAAAAATACCATCTAGTCCATATGAGCCCTTGTTGTTGCGTAAAGCTTTTGAGAAGGCACGACACTTCTTCTTCTTCCTTTTTATTTTATTTTTTTTATTTTTTCTAGGTGAGGGAATGATCTGATGTGTCTCAGCTGGATACATTCTTTACCAAGCAGCTTTAGAGAGTGAACATGCAATGTCTTGCACTACCTAGAAAAAGCCTTTTTTGATAGTTATTATATCAGTAATATGTCATACCTGATTAATAGGGCAGAAAAGTTTAATGTCTGATTCCAAGTATGGGTCATTGCCCATACAGCCGGATGCAGACTCAATCATTTAAGGCATATAATTAATATGGACTTAGACAAGTGAATAAATTTGATGTCGATTCATATTTCCACTTGAATCTAGAATTGCTTTGGCCGTCATCTTCTTCTTATTGTGAATGTTTTGATGGCAGAATTGAAAATTTTATTTAAGCAGCTCAGAAATGTAGAAAATATAACTTAGTTTTATTTCACATTTTCCTAGGGCTGAACAAAGTGCATTGGCTGCAATGAGGTTGCTCCTTTCCAATAAGAAGTTATTTTACTCTTCTTCTTCTTCCATCTGGTACCAGAAAAAATCAGGGACATGGATTTTAAACTAGGATCTATGTGATTACAAATGACAAAGTTTTAGGATGCCCTTTCTGTCACCAATCCTCCCCCTTTATCTGGGCTTGTGTTCTAGTTATGTAAATAGTGTCTTTGCAAAAGAGCATGGGTATTGTGGTGTTCCTAAGACCTCTTTTCTCTCACTCTTGGGAAGCTAGAAGCCTTGTGGACCTTATTCTCCTAAATTAGATCATTAGTAATTGCAGGAAACCATTGCAATATAAAATGAGAACTTCAGGTGTTCAATCCTGTGAAAACTTATTTTATCTTTGTTGTTTCTTTTGTGTGAGTTTGTCAAATATCGTGTTTTCTTGTGATTCATGCCATCCTCAGTTGCGCTTATCCTTTATTCTGCTATTGTCCTGGTCAATTTATTTATCTGCTGATGAATCCTTTGTTTTCCATTCAGGCCGTCATCAAAAGGCTGATGACAGATGTGCCCTTTGGTGTTCTTTTATCTGGAGGTCTTGATTCTTCACTTGTCGCCGCAGTTGCTTCACGCCACCTGGCTGACAGTAAAATTGCTAAGCAATGGGGATCACAGTTGCACACGTTTTGTATTGGATTAAAGGTCATTGTTGTCTTGTTCCTTTTGGCTGTTCATGTACATTGCAGTTAAGTTCTATTCATGTGTGTAAGTGAAGAATTGTAAGGATGAGATGAGCAGGAATGACCTATTGGTAGAATAAAATATAAAAAATGCTACTTGTATTTATTCGAAGAACCTTTTTCTCAAACAGGGTTCTCCAGATCTTGGAGCTGCTAGAGAGGTTGCTGACTATCTTGGCACTCATCACCATGAATTTCACTTCACTGTTCAGGTACGTTTCGATAAATTATACAGAAAGGCATGAAGTTGGTATATTTTTCAATTTGTGTGTTGGACATAATAATGGAAACATCCTGTGAACAAAAAACATATCTTTCTTAATGTCATGCTTTACGCAGAAGCACATGAAGCTAATCAGCTTTATGAGAACATTGTCTCTATGATCAAATGCTTGTCCTTCTTATTATCAGGAAGGCATAGATGCACTTGAAGAAGTTATTTATCATATTGAGACATATGATGTGACTACTATTCGAGCAAGCACTCCAATGTTTCTTATGTCTAGAAAGATAAAGTCTTTGGGCGTGAAGATGGTTCTATCTGGGGAAGGTTCCGATGAAATTTTTGGAGGGTATTTGTACTTCCACAAGGCACCAAATAAGGAGGAGTTCCATTTGGAAACATGTAGGAAGGTATCTAACACTTACAAACTTATGTATGATCCTGAAAGTAATTTGGGGTTCCAGAGTATGAACCAATTGAACCTGAACCATGTAAATTTTTCTTTCCAATTTAGGCTGTTGTTCAGTGATAGGTGTTCCTGTTTATTTTTTCTTGAAAATTTATCAAACTTGTTACTCTTTTTGTGAATCTCAGAATCTTGCAGTGTTCTTATTTCAGAGCAAATGAAAGCTTTGATGTATTCTAGATTTTTTGATTCATGCTGTGTATGAATGTTCTTCTTGGACGACGTATTCTTGTTTCAATTTTTTGAAGTTTTATTAATCAGTAATTTTAACTGCGCCTTTTGGATTACCCTTTCTCTTAAATGCTGCTGGACACTTTTTTTCTTTTTATTTTTTGGTATCGATATTCATACCTGATAGTTTTAAGCATGTGATTATACCTGTTTGCAAGCAAGTGACAATCTTTTGAACTGTCTGGCTTGGGATCTTGACAGATAAAAGCTCTGCACTTGTATGATTGTCTAAGGGCAAACAAAGCAACTTCGGCATGGGGCTTGGAGGCACGTGTCCCTTTTTTGGACAAGAACTTTATCAATGTTGCCATGTCCATTGATCCCGAGTGGAAAATGGTAATTTATTGCCTTTCATATATGCGTCAGAATTCAGTTTATACTTTTTCACTATACAGAAATTATGTGGTTGATTGCTTGCTTGTTTATAACTTTCCCTTTATTGTTTATTGCATTTGGATTGTGCCGATTTGTCTTATACATAAAATTGAGTATTTATTGTCTTGTATACATTGAGAATAATGCAAATTTGCCTCTTGATGTGCGGGAAAAAAAAGGCCTCCTGATGCATCATTTGATGAAATTTGATTACAGGTGAAACCTACCCTTGGTCGAATAGAGAAATGGGTTCTTCGAAATGCATTTGATGATGAGAACAATCCATACCTACCAAAGGTATGTTTTAGTTAACTTTGATGAAGAAGCTTAAAACATCTGATTTGTTTTTCACTGAGTTAATGATGCTTGTGGAATGTTTACTTGCAGCACATATTGTACAGGCAGAAGGAACAATTTAGCGATGGAGTTGGATACAGCTGGATTGACGGTTTGAAAGATCATGCAAATCAACATGTAGGCTATTTATCATGATTTACAGATTGCAAGCATACTTTATTGTTGTACTCTAGTGACAGATTGTTCATGTCTAGAATTAACTTAATGTTCTTTTTGTGTCTCGGAAATGTGGATAAATGTAGTCATCCCTAGCATTGATTCTTCCTCCAACCAACTAGAAAGTCTAGAATAGATAGAAGACTTGTTTTACAAGAAGATGGATCATTCTAAATTTGGGCAAGTCTACAAGAGAAAACAGGAAACAAGATCGACTCCTTAAGGAGAGTCATAATTTCCTAATTCAAGTCTTTTAGTTTCATAAGAGTTTATTTTCTAATTTAGTTTCTTGTTATATTAGAATCTTATATTTAGTTTCATGTTTTAGTAGAAGATGTATTTCTATTGTTAGTTGGATAGATTGTCTATATAAGGAGTTATGTAGTAGAACTTTTCAATTCAGTTCAATTCAATTACTGTTTTCAGAAATAAAGATTTTATTTTAGTTGTCTATTCTTATTTTCTTCTTCTTCAAGCATTGAAGAATTAGAAAATCCATAGGAAAAGGTATCAATTGGTATTTGATTTCTCTCTCTTACGTTAGTTGTCTTCCACTGGCCACTCCTCCCCAAGCTAGGAAATTTGTGAGAGATAAGGAGAGTCAGGAATATGTTCTGCCTGCCCCCCATCATCATGATGATCTTTATTATGCACCACCTCCTGTTCGGATTCCGGCCAGTAATAAATTATGGCAAAGTCGATTGAAGTTTGATTTGCCTGAATTCGAGGGAATCTACATGACAGATGCTGTTTTAGATTGGTTGCAAGCTATAGAGCATATTCTCAAAAGCTCCAGTGTCCCAGATGAGAAAAGTGTAAATGTAGTTGTGTTGTGTTTTCGTGATGCCGTTGCCACTTGGTGGCGTTCTCTTTGCACCCAATTTGAACAACTAGGAGCTCCACTGCTTTTGGCTTGGCCAGATTTTTGCTACGAGTTGAAGAAGCAATTTCTTCTATACAAGTACAAGCAACAACTGTTTTATTGATTGTGTTCATTTCGGCAAGGTCCTCAGTCAATTCAGGAGTATACTCAGGACTTTCATAACCTTATCTCTCGGAATGAGCTTGCCGAAACCTATGATCAGCTTGTTGCTAGGTACATGACGGGTTTTCGACCTACGAGATAAGCTCAGTGGATCTCATTTCTCTTCAGTAGCTGAGGTTGTACCCAAGGCATTGTTCTTTGAAGCCCCGCTTATGCGTGCTTCTCATCTACCTACTTTTAGTCAAAGTACCTGACCTCAATCCACTCCTACAGGCCCTTCTTCATTTGCCGTTACTCCCTCATTCAGTAGTAAGTCTGGTTCCCTTCGTCGTTGCGATCAGTTCCTCCTGTTTTTAGGCCGTCTCAGCCTCCTGGCCAACCATCCCGTGCTACTCCTACAGGACCTTGTACTGGCCCTTTTTGCTACAATTATTGTAAACCAGGACATGTTGCTGCCAATTTCCCTACTCGTTCCCAGTTATTGACTCACAAAGATGAAGATGGTCTTGGAGATAAATGTGGTGATGATCCTTTGATTGAGGATGAGCATGTTGAGCCACCTTATGATGAATATGCAGGAGGTTTTCCCAAGGATTACTGTTTTGATTCTTGGCCTCTCTTCCTTACTCCTAGACAGTCTGAGGAAGATTGGAGGCGTCATACTATCTTCTTCACTACTTGTTCTATTATGGGTAAGCCTGCCAAGTTGATTATTGACCCTACTGCAAGTGAGAACTTTGTTTCTCCCAAGGTTGTGTCTACCCTACATTTGAAGAATGTTGATCATTCTCATACGCATAAGTTGGCATGGCTTGCAAATGCCAATATTGTGAAGATAACCAAGCAATGTGAAGTTCCTTGGGTTCTGGGTAGTTACAAGGCTACTGTTCTTTGTGATGTTGCTACTGTTCTTTGTGATGTTGTTGCTATAGACGTCTGTCATCTACTACTTGGTCGTCCTTGGTAATTTGATCGGTCACTTGGGATGGACACGCTAATGTTTATACTGTGCTCTACAACAACAAGCGAGTTCACTTTATGCGTCAATGCTCGATGCATCTTCAGAATACTGCTTTTGTTTGTCTTCCTTTGGGTGAATATGAAGCTGAAGTGGAAGAAGAGGGTGTTTGTTTTGCCCTTCCGGCCTTACTTGTTCAAAAGAAGGATGGTTCATGGCATATGTGTGTTGATAGTTGTGCTGTGAATAAAAGCACCGTGCGCTATTGTTTCCAATACTACGCCTGGATGACATACTTGGCAATTTGAGTGCAAAAGTGGAAAACTGCATTCAAGACTCGTGAAGGCTTGTATGAGTGGCTTGTTGTGCCTTTTGGTCTCTTCAATGCTCCTAGTACCTTCATGCGGGTTATGGAGACGTTGTGCCCCTATATTGGCAAGTTTGTTGTTTATTTTGACGCATAGTCGGGATCATATGTCCCGCTTAGAGTATCTACAAGCTGTTTTTACAACTTTGTGTGATGTGAAGTTTTATGCTAATCTGTCTGAGTGCTTCTGTGTCCAAAGTCTTCCTAGGCTATAAAGTGTCTAGTGATGGACTTAAGCCGGATGAAATTAAAATCAAGGCAATCCAACATTGGAAGACTCCCACCACTATTTCTCAAGTTTGCTCTTTTCATGGTTTAGCTAGTTTCTATCGACGTTTTATAAAAAAATTCAGCTCTATTATGGCTTCATTTACAGACTTGATGAAGAACAAATAGTGTGTTTGGATACAAGAAGCTGACGATGCCTTTACTTTGATCAAGAAGAGTCTTACTGAAGCTCCTTGTCTTGCTTTACTGGATTTTAGCAAGCTTTTTGAGGTTGAATGTGATGCGTCAAAAACTGGTATTGGTGTTGTCCTAAGCCAATGCAAACATCCTATTGCTTTCTACAGTGAGAAACTTACGGGAGTACTTATGGCATTGGGTTGTTTGCTGTTGTGCGATCTGTTCAATATTGGCAACATAATCTTCTTCCTAAGGAGTTTCTTCTTTACTCTGATCATGTTGCCTTGAAGTACTTGCATGGTCAACAAAAGCTTAGTGGTCGGCATGTAAAATGGATAAATCAGTTGCAAGTCTCTCCATCATAAGTCTGGTACACATAATAGAGTTGCTGATGCCTTGAGTCGTAAACATACTATGCTTTCTTCTATGAAAGTTGATGTCATGGGATTTGAGTTGATTCGTGATTTACTTCCTTCTAACACATACTTTGGTCCTATTCTGGCATCATCCCTTGCAAGAGATGAAGCCTCTCATTACACTCTTCATGATGGTTGCTTTTGGGAGATTGTCTGTGCATTCCAAATTGATCTTTGCTTCATTTATTTGTTTAGGAAATGCACAATTGTGGTCATTTTGGACATCACAAGACTTTGTCTTCTCTTCGTAAGAGATTCTTTTGGTCTTCCATTGATCGCGATGTCTCTCTTTATGTGAAACGCTGTCATGTCTGCCAGACAGGGAAAAGTACTTCTACTGATGCTAGTTTATAACACTTCTTTGCATAGTCCTGATGGTCCTTGGATGAATATTTCCATGGATTTTGTGATGGGTTTACCACGTACTACACAAGGTTATGATGCCATATTTATAGTAATGGATCGATTCTCTAAGATGGCTCATTTTATTGCTTGTCGGATGACTTGTGATGCTTCCAAAGTTGCAGATTTGTTCTATGTGCATGCGGTTTGATATCATGGCATTCCCAAGACATTTGTTTCGGATCGTGATACAAGATTTATGAGTTCTTTTTGGAAGAATGTGTGGAGAATGATGGGTAATTCACTGAAGTTTAGTAGTCCATGTTACCTGCAAACAAACATACGGTCAAACTGAAGTTGATAATTGTACTTTGGATAACATGTTAAGGACTCGGGTTCATTCCTTTGGTAAATGGGATTTAGTACTTCCTAAGATTGAGTTTGAGTATAATTGTTCTAAGAATAGGAGTATAGGATTTTCGCCATTTGAGATTTATACATGGGCAAAAATCCTCAAGATCCATTGGATTTAATACCTCTTTCATCTAGTGGCAAAGAGTTGAAGAAAGCAAATGAGTCGATTGATCATCTTAAGGAGATTCAAGCTCTTGCCTATGCAAATTTATAGTCTTATTATGACAAGTACAAGGAATATGCAGATCGTCATAGAAGAAATGTTCTTTATCAAGTTGGTGATCTTGTTTGGGTTTATTTGTCTAAGTATAGATATCCTCAAGGGACTTATCACAAGCTCATGCCTAAGAAGATTGGTCCTTCTGTTATACTGGAAATATTTGGGAACAATGCTTGTCGGGTTCAACTTCCAGATGGATGGAATATTCATGACACTTTTAATGTGGCTCATTTACAACCTTATTATGGAGAGTATGAAGCTAAGAACTCGAGAGCGAGTTCTTTTTCAGACGAGGGGATTGATGTAGTTATCCCTAGTATGGATTCTTCCCACAACCAACTAGAAAGTCTAGAAGAGATAGAATACTTGTTTCACAATAAGATGGATCATTCTAAATTTGGGCAAGTCTACTAGAGGAAGAAAAAGGAAACAAGATTGACTCCTGTTGGAGAGTCATAATTTCTTAATTCAAGTCTTTTTGTTTTGTAAGAGTTTATTTCCTAATTTAGTTTCATGTTTTATTAGAATCTTATATTTAGTTTCATGTTTTAGTAGAAAATGTATTTCTAGTGTTAGTTGGATAGATTGTCTATACAAGGAGTTATGTAGTAAAACTTTTCAATTCAGTTCAATTCAATTACAGTTTTCAGAAATATCGATTTTATTTTAGTTGTCCATTGTTCTTATTTTCTTCTTATCAAGCATTGAAGAATTAGAAAACCCATAGGAGAAGGTATCGATTGGTACCTGATTTCTCCATCAACAGCCAAGGGCACATAAATATATACATACAATGGACACATGACATTATCAACAGTAGTGATCCTCCTTCAGCATTTTGCTGTGACTAGATGGAGTTGGACACATGACATTATCTTGGACGAATTTTCATTTTTGTCGCCATTTGTTTATGTTCAGGTTTCAGACGCAATGCTGGCTAATGCTAGTTTTATCTATCCGGAAAATACTCCTACAACCAAAGAGGCCTATTACTACAGAACAATTTTTGAAAGGTTCTTCCCTAAGGTACTATTTTTTTATTGCAATAACATATTTTTTCCTCCATTGCATTCAAGTGATATTTGTTTTTCTGCAGTTAATTTAATGTAGTAGGTAATTTGGATTTGTGGATCAAACCAACTGCCCTTTCTGGTTGGTGTTTCATGTATTGAGAGTGGTTGCTTTCAATTAAGCTATGATTAATGTCACACCAATCTAAGTGTTTATTCTTCCCTAGCTTCAGTCTTTCCATGATTTTTCAGTTTAGATAAGGAATTGTTGAAGAGTTTGATGCCCTGACAATACTTTCTTAGGGTTGTCACCATCTCAATCAATAATTGATCCTTTTCTAAAACAGAATGATCCTCACATATATCCTTATGGACCTCCATATATTAGCATCTCATAATTCATAATCTAATTGATAATTGATAGTTATCTATTACCTTAAGGCTGGTGTAAATGAGATTCCGTTTGAAAGTATTTTTCATCTGCTTTTCAATCCTATTGCTTCATTAAGTTTGTTTTCCAACAGAATGCTGCAAGATCAACAGTTCCGGGTGGCCCAAGTGTAGCATGCAGTACTGCAAAAGCACTGGAGTGGGATGCGGAGTGGTCGAAAAACCCTGATCCTTCCGGCAGAGCCGCTTTAGGAGTTCATGCTGCTGCCTATTAAGAAGCAGGACCGCCTCCAGCAGCTGGCAGCTCCTCCCTGCAGATGGTTGTTTCTCAAAAATTGCGGGAAGGAGTTCCTTTCGATTACCACTGCTGCTGTTTCATCAGTGTTATACGATGATCGAGATTATTAGTTTTGAATTGCATTTTTTGATGCTTCAATAACTCCATTTATCTTTGGGCAATGTTGATAATTATTTTCCGAAGGGATGGTCTTATTATAAGAGTCCATTATAATGTAATGCTATTGTTCTTGCGTGAGCAATTGTGAATTTAGCTCTGCCGTGCCGAGCAAAGCTCATTTCTCGTGCATTATCAATTCTTTTGTCATCGAGAAATTGATGCCTGAAATGTTTGGCTATCTGGTTAGGCAAAATACATACGATTTCTTTCAATCGTTTTAGCTTCCAAAATATGAATTGTTAAACAGAATTTTGATTTATTGGGCATTGATCTTTTTTGTAATACAACATAATGCATTGCCAGTTCATCTATTTTTCCCTTACATTGCAGATGCAGTGTTTGATGGCGATCCCCCAAGAAAATTTTGTTTGTAACCTGGCTGCTCAATATCTTTCAAGGTGGATTTGCTGTGGGAGCATCAAGTTTGCAGCACCTTGAGAGGACCATCTCCACAATTCTTGAGTTCTGTCCTGTAGATAGTAGTCACAAATATCAGATTAAACTCGCGATAACCCAGCATATTAAGTTCTATTTGTTTGCATCAAAACTAGGCCAACTCTTCAATAACAAACTTCGTTTATCATGTCTGCAATGCCGGCACCGAATTGTCTTGTAAATTTAGGATCATGCGCCATGACGTAGATCTGGATAGGAAGAAAAACTTACATCTAACCAAAGCAAAATTTCCAAGCCAAATTTCCAGAGTTGTATGATAAAGGAAACGATGAAAAGAAAGTTGGAATATAAAGGGCAAAGGAAGCATTCTTCTCTACAAGGAGTAAAAGCAAGATTGAACAGTACTGTACATATGTAGTTGTGTACTTGTACCCAGAAATGCAAATCATGAAGACTGTAAAACTATCAAGCCACATGTTAAATGTATCAATCATTTGTTCATTAAAGAATTTAGAGAGAGAGAGATCAATGCTACATCTCATAGCAAACAAAATGTTTCATCAAAGTTCTTGCTTACATGAGCTGGGAAGACGTGTGTGGTGTAGTGATTAGTGAAGAAGAACAGGGCCGTCAGTCACCACCGTTCCCTTGGTCTCCCATCGGCAAAAACTGGAACAAGCTCCTCCTCCTTCACTTGTGCAAGCTTACCAACACCTCCAATGGCGACCTTCCCCTTCTCAAAACCAAAATCCCCATCTCCAAAATCAGGAGGAACCTCATCCCCCTCCTCACTCCACTCATCTTCCTCATTCCCATCATCAAACTCCTCATTGTCATCAAACTCCTCATCCATCCCCGCCGGCTCAAACCTCTCCACATCCGACCACTCATCACTCCCCTCCCTACCACTCCCTCCCGCCGCCGCCTCTGCCGGCCGCCCCCGCCGCGGGGAGAACCTGGGTATGGCCACCAGCGCCCGCAGCTTTTCCTTGACCAGCAAGAGCTTGTCTTTCTCGATAAGCTGCGAGTCCCGGTAAGCTTCTCTGAGGAACACCGAGTCCCTGTCCCCTTTGAGAGACACGTAGAACATGTCCGGGTGCCGGATGAGCATCCCTCGGAGCTGCTGCGAGAACCGGAACTCCTCCCTGAAATGGGTGAGGTGATCCACCAGCGTCCTCTTCTCCACCGTCAAGCTCAGCAGCTCGTGGACGACGCCGCAGGCGTGCTTCTCCTTCTCCAAAGACCCGGCCTTTAACTCGGAGAAGTCGGAGTACGGGGAGATGTACGGCAGATCTCTGAACTGGTTGATCCGCCTCGTCTCGCCCTTGGACAAGCACAGCCCCCTGGGGAGCTTCACCCGGTTGAACCGCGGCGGCCGATCGATGATCAGGTTGCGCTCCTCCACCTCCCGCCGGCGGCTCTCGGCCTCGCCGGCCTCCGCAGCGGAGACGGCGAGCGCGGGGTCCCAGCAAGTGAGCTCCAGGGCCGGGCCGCGGTCGGTGGCGACGAGCTCGAAGTACTGCGGGTACCGCTTGCAGACCGTGTCCTTGAAGTCCGGCGGGAGGCCCAGGTCGGACTTGAGGTGGGCGATCTTCTCCAAAAGGATCCGTTTTTCGAGCGACATCATCAAGAGTTTTCGGAGGTTGGCGACGACGGAGGCCTCCATCTCGGCCCGGGCCTGCAGCTCGTCGAGGTAGTTGCGCTCGGCGTCGGGGGTGAGCCGGAACTTGAGGGAGTAGGCGCCCTCCTCGAGGATCTCGAAGATGGCCGGGAAGCGGCGGAGGAGGGCGATGAAGCGGCGCTTGCGGGCGAGGCCGAGGTCGCGACGGTAGCGGCCAAGGGACTTGAGGGACATGGTGCGCTCGGGCTGGGCGACGAGGATCTTGCGGATCTTCAACACCAGCTTCAGCTTCTTGTCCCGCTGGATCACGTTGTCGAAGGGCTGCTCCTTCCGACGCTTCACGGCCGCGGCGATGGTGGGAGAGAACCGGCCGCGGCCGGCGGCGGCGGCAGCGGTGGAGTAGACGAGGGGGGTCCCGAGGAAGGGGGTGGTACTGGTGGGGGGAAGGGAGAGGCGTTGGGGAAGTGGTTGGGCGAGGTAGGGGACGAAGAAGGGCTTGGCGGCAGCGGCCATGGCGGCGGCGGCGGCTGCGGTGGCGGCGGTGGCGGCTGCGGTGGAGGAAGAGCGGAGAGGATAAAATATCTGCGCGGCAGGGGATGGGATAGGCGATAGGGGTGTTGGGTTTTGGGTTTAGCAGAGCTTAGATTAGTCTTGCTAATTAGTAATTAAAAAATAATTTGAATTTGGGTTTGAGTTTTAAATTTATAATAATTTTTATTTAATGATAAAAAATATATACTATTCAATATTTAATGCAATGCAATGCCACTCTTTAATAATTTTATGATTTAATAATATTTTTAAATCTAAAACCAATAATGTCCATAAATATAAAATTTGGATTAAAATATGGGTTAGTTTAGACGCTAATTGAGACACGAATTAGTGAAAAAAATGGTGAGTTTGAGCTTTTAATAGGTTTTTTTAAAATATAAAAATTAAAAAAATTACTTATTAATACACGCTTGTTAAGATTAATAATTATTTTTATATAATTAATTTTAATATTTATATATAACTATTATATTCTAAAAATAAATATTTTTAATAAAGTTGAATAGATAGACATTCATTATTTTTATTGAAAATTATATTTTTTAGAATTAATTTCATATATTATTTAAAAAAATATTTGAGGATTTAATAATAAATATTTATCTTTAAATGTTTTTATCATTAAGAAATAAATAAATTTATTACAACCTAACCCATATTTATTTTTTTAATTAATTCATGAGTTAACCCACCTCTCTATTCAAACCAACCCAAATCTAAAACTTTTTATTTTGAAATTTAGATAATTCGATTGGCATAATTATGTACAAAGATTGATATAAAGATCATATATATTTTCATTTAAACATTGTATTAAATTATGTTCTTTTATAAGTTTGATCAAATTCTTTAAAATATATTTAATATACACCGTTTAAATTTTATTTTTATATATAAAATATCTCGAATTGAGCTGAATAGAGTAATCAAAATCAATTTTAGCCGAGCGTTGTTGAGTATAAGTAGAGTGGGAAAGAAATTGATATAACTTTGTTTTGGGTTCATGGAATTATTTCTTTTTTAAAAAAAGAAAAAAAAAATAGCAGTAACCCTGCCAAGCATTGACTAGCTCAAAATTTTATTTGTTTATTTTTTTAGTTTAAGTACATCTTAATTAATATTTGGTAGGATTCAAATTTAATTGGTAGATTTTGTATGTATCTATATTTTTTTTATGGTAGTTGAAATCAAGTTATTGTCATAAGATTAGGGATTTTGCAATTTAATGCATTAAAACTTTATAATTTTATTTATAAATTAACAACATCCTAAATTTTTATTTGTTAATATATCATGAAATTTTTTTGAATAAATATTTAAAATTCATTTTTTTACAAAAAAATTATCAAAATTCATGTCTGAGCTAAATGGCAGAGCTCAAACTTGATTCCTTTAAAATTGAGCCTTGGACTTGTTTCAGACATGGAGCTTGGAAACATAAACAGCCTGAACTAGGAGGATATTTTTTGTCATTTTCTAAAAAAAAACATTACCATTGTTCGACAACTACTTTGTGCACGGGCTGCCCTAACCCTAACCCTAAATGTCTGAACCACCTTAGGGTAGCGTCCCAGCTGCATTGTTAACTGTATCACATAATAAGATTAAACTCCAATTTAGAAGATAAATCAAACATGCGTGCAAGAAATTGTTGTGGGGAATGCCCACAAATAACAGGAGCTCAGATATCGCCACCCGATGATAAAAATGTATACATACCACTGAGATAAAAGAAGAAAAAGATCATACTACTCCCAGCAAAGATCTTTCAAGGATTAAATATGCATAATGTCAAAAACACTAGGCAACCACAAACCACAGAGTTTGATCCGTTTCTGATAATCAGAGTTGTTAACCTAAAAAATACACCACTTTTCCACCCAGAGACAGAGATGTGGTTAATCATTAATTAGAGAGAGCCACTCTCAATTAACAAGTTGACACAGGACACAACACAAGTTCTAAACGTGGAACAGACGTGGGATTAGTCAGGTGAGGTTAAACAAGGGCAATGCTACTCTCTCCACCGGGAGGCTTGCGGACTCCCCCCAGATAGTCTCGAGACGCTGCCTTTCCGTCTGCAAAAATGTCGCTGCCGCTCATCTCCTTGAGTTTTGCCTGGCTAAGCGGCTTCTCTGCCGTTCCTGGTGGTGCATCTCCTTTGAAAATGTCATTTCCAGATAACTCTGCAAACTTCTGATTGTGAATTTTCTTGGCAGTCTTGAGAGGCTCCTCTTCGCCAAACACAAAATTACTCTGACCTCCAGCAGGCTAAGAAAATAGGGAGAATGGAGATGCCAAAAAGTAAGACCGATGCTAAATTTGAAACGCAAATTGATATATTTGATATGGAGAATGTTTTGCTTGATTATGAAAGCAGATATAATATGTCAGGAACACAAATTCACTCGTATTTTTTTAAAGCATATGCTTTCAAACTTTGATAGTGTTACTGAAGCTAGAGGAAATGTTGAACAGAAGTGTGCATGAAGATGGAAAATACTCATTCACAACAAGAAAACTAATCAGGTCTGAAACTATCAAACGAGTCATGACTATTACTGGACAAAAATAAAATGTGTAGATGGTCAGGGACTTTCAACTTACATTAGATACTTTGACGGATGTGTGTAGGTTACGTGGAACTGGTTCTCCAATATCAATATTTTCTCTCCCAACTGAGCGCACAGTGGATAGTCTAGGTTTTATCTCAGGTGGGGGGCCAAAAATGTCATGGCCGCTCAATTCCTTATTTTTAGCATCTGAAATTTGCTTCTTCACCATGGCCTCCGACTCACTCTCGAGGTTCCCACTGAGCTCACGCTGTTTTGCCATCTCTGCAATTGATGTTGGCTTTTTGGGAGATATGTCTTCATCAGCACTGAAGGAAATTTGACTCATTGCATTTACTGTTTGCTGATTGAAGCCAAACATAGAATAGATTAGAGCAACAATTTGATTGTGGCATCAAAATGGGCATACCAAAAAAAAGGCACCTGATAAATTCTTAAACCAGTTTTCTGAGTATTAGAGCCAGGGATCTCTGCTGTGTCATTCCCGCCATCAGCAGCAAAAATACCACTGCCAGTCATCTCACGCATTTTGGAACCAGAGCATTGCTTCCTATTCATTAAAAAAACAGAAGGAAAAATCTCAATCAAGTACACTGAAAAACAACTATAGTGTGATTCCCCAATTTGAAATTAAGTGTAAAACAACATAATCTTCAGTTCAAATCCAAAAAAGTATTGTGCATACGAACATGATGAAAATAACTAGCTTGACTGAACAAGTGAATGATAAGCCCTGCATTAGTCACACACAAAGGATAAACTCCAAAATAAGCAAAACAAGTAAGATGTTTTAAGGTCATATAATTGAACAGGCTGCAGATATTATCAGGTCGATTTCCTCTCAGACTGCCAAAAAAAAAAAACCATACAAGTATACACTTATTGAACAAATGAACCAGCCGAAAGAAGCAAGATACGAAGGTGGTGCAAATGACTATATTTTCAAATATTTGATAAATAAAAAAAAACCACATGATTTAGTATGGATACAGATTGCCAAAAATTCACGTATTAACCACCTAGATAAATCACAAGCAACAATTTTCAAGTAAAAGGTGACAAATTTTTTGTTTACCACTGTACAGGGAAAAGAAACATGATCAACAGAGAAATTTTTTGTTCGCCATTGCAAATTAGACAAATGTTTCTGGTTATAGAGCCAAATACAATGACCCTATAAAAAAAATAGATTTGAGTCCTCCAGGCATCTAAGTAGCCAACTATATTAATCCAACAAATTGACAAGATCTCGACCACAAACAATGCAACCATGAAAAACAACAACAGAATCAAACATATAACCTGAATCCAATCAACAAAGAAAAAACCAAACCACCAAGGCCACAGATCTAACATCCATAATAGCATCTAGCAACCATTAATAAACCACATATTAGTGAACAAAAAAGCATAAGCCCAAAGTCACACTAAAGAAAGTACCCCCAAAAAAAAAAAAAGTGCAACAAATCAACCCAGTCAGTTCACCAGATCTCGCAACCACCCAACACAATCCAAGCAGTGTCGGCACCAAAAGAAGCACCGAACGAAAGTGAGCGAAACGGGTAAGAAAGCAGACACAGATCTCACCTCTGCAACAAGCTCTCCGCCTCCTCCTCCGTCACCTGCCCCCCGAACAGCACCTTGCTGATCGCCCCCTCCGGCCTCTGCACCTCCACAAACAACAAAATCACAACCACCACAGTCCCAAACCCATCAAACACCATCCAACCTACGAAAACCAAATTCAAAACGCAAAAACTAAAAAAATAAAAAAAAAACCTGGTGAGTGCGGACGGCGGAGATGGAGGGTTCGGCGGCGGGGTTCTCGGACCAGGTGAGCAAGTCGGCGGTGGAGGTGTGGGGCTTCCTCACCGGCGTCGTCCTCTCCATTTTCCGATCCTCCCTCCTCCTTCCTTCCTCCCTTCTCCTCTCTCACTCGCTACTCGGAGCTTTTGTTGCTCTGCCACCACCGCTTTTGTTTTTTATTACGTTTGGGGGGAGGCCATGGGAAATGCGTATATATATATATATATATATATATATATATATATACGCATTTC
>JAVDBV010000910.1:0-24508 GCA_032619315.1 Piper longum
ATATATATATATATATATATGGATATATGGGATCCATACAAAAAGAAGACCGAAACTTTTCTGACGTGGAGATGAGAATCCTTTTTGATGATATATCAAGCGGACCCCACACACCACCCTCTTCTTTGCAACTAGCAGCAACTTAGGCCTACACTTGGATAATCACGTATGCAGGCCATCAAATAACGCACTTGACAAGCCCATACTCGCTACATTGGCTGTGCTTTTTCGACAAAAGTACGACGAAATTCTTAGTTGGAGAGAATAAAATAAAAAATCAGCGAAAAGACGGATTTGGTCTATCATCAACCAATTAGAAATTAACGCTCATGGGTAGTGCTAATAATCAGCCAAACCCCTTCTCTATACAGAACTTATTTTCATTTTTCTATCACATACTGAAGGTTTTTTAAGAGATCAGGGTAAAAATTAGTAAATTTTTGAAAAAAATTCAAATAAAATATGTCCATCAAATCATCAATACATTTTTAATTTTAGACTTGTTTTGGGTTAAAAGGCTAGCCTATCTTGGTTGAGTCACCTTCAATCAACTTGCTAGCTTAGCTTGGTTGAGTCGTCTGACTTGGTCAATTAGCTTATTAGCCTAACTTAGTTGAGTCACAGACTTATTCGGTTTAGTTTAGTCGCTTGCCGATCAAAGTCTCGAACTCGCCTGACAAGGTTCGGCCAACTTTTCCACTTCTATTGACTCGCAGACTAGCTTGGCCTTGTTGAATTGATTCCCCAATCCAAAGATGTTGACCTTGTTAGTTAATTTTAATCTAATTCGACTGGCCCGATATAATTAAATATATCTTTTGGGTTTTCTTTGATTGAATATTGGTTAAGTCCATATTTATTAAAAAGAGTAATTAGATTAGTTGGTACACACTACCTGACTATGTGTATCACAAATGACAAATACTCCTTTAAGTACTTACACTTGTCAAATTGTAATAATTGTCAAGTGACAAATTTGAAGCCTAAAACCCAATGTTGCAATAGAGTGAATAAAGGATATTTATCATTAAGAGTTTCTTTGTAAACTTTTATACTTTGAAACATTATCAATAAAAAAGTTGAACTTACGCTATTTTTCTTTATAAATTTTGTACTTAATAGTTAATTTAATTGAGATATGTTTGATTGGCAAGTGCGCCATGGTATAATTTTGAAATCTAGTATTTACATCGGATAAGCCTTCAATGAGCAAACCCTATTTTTATTTTTCGAGTTTATGAAAAAGGCCAAATGAGTGCGACAAATTTTTTCAAACATATAATATGAAAAATCTTTAAAATGTCAAAAACATGATTTTTATTTTCATTGTATAAGCTCACAACTTTGTAGAAGCATCATCAATAAAAGTGACAAAAAAAAGAGTATCATTAAATAATTTTACCTCCATAGGCCAGCATATATCTGTATGCATCAATTCAAAAGCTCCAACTTACCTTATAATTATGCTTCTAAATGAAGTTTGATGTTGTTTGTCTACCAAACAATGATCACAAGGGATGATTGAAGTGCCCTTGAGATTGAGGAGTAAGTTCTTCTTCAACTCCTCTATTCCCTTCTCGCTCACATGTCACAATCGACAGTGCCACAAATAGTCCTTAGCATTAGATGAGAATTAATTTGTACCCCCGTAAACTAGTTTCAACTTACTCTTATATAAAGAACAACATTTCTTCCCCTTAGCAATTATCAACGAACCTTTCACAAGTTTTCAAACACCTTTTAAAAATGTTAAGTAATTTTCTATTATCAAGCATTCACATAGAGAATAAACTCACTCATAAGTCTAAAATATGTCTGATATTATTGAGCATTAACTTGTAACATGTATTTGTTACCGCATGCACATCACCGTGCTCTACAATTTTTGGAGTTTCATTGTTTTCTATCTTCACCACACCAAAGTTTGCAACCTTATAGGTTGTGAAAAAATCTTCGCTTGGAGTTGAATGAAATGATGCCCTTGAATTAATTACCCAACAAAAATAGCATTCTTCTATCAAACACTTTTTCCAACAATCATTCCTCATGTGATCTAGCTTGTCACAATAGTAACACCTCAAGTTTCTTCTTGATTTGGATCTATCTCTACTCTGATCTCTTCTAATTATACTCTTACCACATAATCTACCTCTTTTTTCTTCTGTCACTAATGTTTAAGAACTTGGAAGTTGAATTTTATGAGTCCAATGATTTTCTCTTCAACTCCTTTGATAAAAGTAATGCTACTACCGAGTTCATTATCAACTTTGTAACATGACTTAAACTCGTGATCATATTATCTCATGAATCAAGCATTGAATAAAGAAACAAAGTAATTTGTTCTTCTTCATCTATTTTCACGCTGACACCCATCAACTACATCATCAAGGAGTTGAACTCATTAAGGTAATCATGAATTAGCACCTTATTATTCATCTTCAGATTGTATAACTATCTCTTTAAATAAAACTTCTTAATCAAAGACTTATCTTAATATACTTTATTCAAACTATCTCATGGGTTTTTTACTAGTAGTATCTATTGTCTTCACATAAGAGAGAATTTTATCCTCTAAAACTAGGAGAATATCAGTATGACCAATCTTAAGTCTTTCTCTTCATAGCTTATCCTTCTCTGGAAATTGAATATCTGTCATCCCTTCTGTCTTAGCTTGTCTCCCATTTACGGTAATTGCAAATTCATTTTTTATTAGTATGACACGGATTTACTTGTTAGGATTTACCATAAATAAAATTTTGAAATCGGCAATAAAGATAGAATAGCAAGCAAACGAGCTAGATTACGAAAAATAAAACCAAAAAAAGAAAAATAAATGAGACACCAAATTTTGCATGGAAACCCCTACAATGATGAGAAAACCGACAATGGCAACGGGTCAAAATTACTATATGATTATTCAATTAATTCATAGAATTTTAGGACAACAAGCTCACAAACATTGATCAAATCAATTACCAATAAATTAGATGATTCATAAAAGAGAAATGAAACCTCTAAATTTGGTGAATGATAATAACAAACGATGAGTAGACAATCTAAATAAAATCGGAAGTCAGCTCATCCACTTACGGTATTAAGTATCAGCCCTTCACCTCTTCCTCCCTTTTAATCTCTCACACAATTTAAGCCTCTAAGATGATCTTTTTATCACGTTTTTTTACTCCCGTTGCAAAGAACCTCTTCAAGTTTGAATTAAATGTATCAAAGGAAAACCCTTTCAACTTCCGACAAGGTACTGCCCGTCTAAAAGTTTCAAAGAAAAAAACTCTTCTTCTAAACTCTTTTGATTTTCTACTCGCGGAGAGGGGAGCCCAACATGGTGGACTACCTTCGGTGGCCGGAGTTGCCTCTGGTGGACCATGAATCGATGAGAAAGTCCTGGTAGCCGATGACTTCTCTTGATATATGGGTCGCTCTCCCAGTAACAACAACGGACGGCCGCGGCCAGGCTCCTCCCGAAGTTGATGGTCGCAGCAACTTAAACGTCGAGAGGCCGGCAAGGGGGACTCCAGCAGCAGCGGCAAAGGGGGTTAGTTTCGGCAATAGGCAGAAAGGCAACGAGGCCCCGGCTATCTCCTCGGCACGAGTAGCCGCAGGCTTCCGGTAGCAACCCAAGGCAAGAATCTGGACGGTGCACAGGAACATCAAAATAGTGATCCTCCGGCAATGGACGGTGGCTGCATGGTGTCTTGGCGACGAAAGTGATGCTCCCCTCTTGCTCTTCTTCTTCTTCTTGTCGGTGCCGGCTATATGTTAGGACAGCACGTCGGGCTCCAACTTCGGCAGCGGCAAGGCTAAGAGTTTCCAAATGCAGCAACACGTCTCCTCGGCCATGCAGCAGGGTCTTCGGCAACATTCCGGTAAGGTGGTTCAGCAAATGAGTAATCAGCAAGTCAGCAACTCCACTTCAAGGCAGCATGACTGCATGAACTCTAGCACTCCGAGGCAGCGGCGAAGATAGCAGTCCGCCTCGTCAAGGAGGTGGTGGTAGAAAGACAAGGCTTCGGTGATACTCCAGGGCAGTGGCAAGGCAGGATGGTGGTTCCTAGGCTCCACACAGCAAAGGGACGTGAAGGGGCTCTCGTAGAGGCACGAGCAAGGCAGCAACAAGGGAGCACGTCGGGCTCCAACTTCGTGACGAAGCAGCAACGATACTTCTCTACTCCGGGAAGCAGCGCCGACGAGCGGCAAGACACCTTCCTTCCAATGAGTGTAATAGCAACCTGGGAATCAGCATTCCTCTCCTCTGTTAAGGAGCAACGAGGTTGGGCAGTGGTGATGCAGGTCGTGAGCAGCAAATCTTGACGGCAGCGCGGCAACGAGGCTCCACTTACAGCTGCAGCACTTCATACAGGCAAGGCTTCACGGTGTTAATACGTATAATTATATTAATAATATGTAGCCTATTGTTACATTTGAAATATTAAAATTTTTTTGAAATATTAACAAATGTGACTCTTAGTTATTCTATGGAGGATAAAGAGTCTCAAAACTTCTCTATAAATTGAGCTTCATTTGACTCATTCCATAGACAAGACAAATAAAAAAAATACAAATAAAAGAAAAATAGAAAGAGATATAGAGATAAAAAAAGAGGGAAATATTTATAATTTTAATCTTATACGAAATATTAAGAAAGAGTGAAATCTTATAGTCTTAATAATATAGGATGTGTGAATAATTTTCTTGTATATTTATATATATATATATATATATATATATATTTGATGACTGTAATCTTTAATTGAAGTAGTGAATTGTTCGTTATTATATCATAATTTTTTACTCTTTATTAAAGAAAAATTTTTCACTTTAAATCTCTACTCTTTTATGATTTTGTTCTATTATATTTCTAAGGTATAATTTTTTATATCTTCTGTTCGCTATTATTGATCTCCAGTTTTGAAAATTATTCTCAACAAATAGCGGTGTCCAAAGGCAGTTCACTCCGACAAGAAGGTGGCGGTCTCCTGCTCTCCAAAGCTCCAAGGGGGTATGGCGGGGAGGGATCGTACCCGCAATATTTCATCTTATCACCTTCTAGCATAGGAGCTCACTTACATGGACCATGGTTGCACAAATCGGCCAATTCTGAGTGAAATCGGCCGATTTAAATCGGATCAGCACATTGCCGATCCGATTTCGGAGCTGAATCGGTCGGCCCCGAATCGGGCTCGGAATCGGGCAATTTACCCTGATTTCGACCGATTTAAATCGGAATCGGAATCGGGGTAAATCAGGCTGAATTGGTTTTTTATAGTAAATTATAAAAATATCTTTAATTTTATATTAAATAAATTATTTATGTATGGGTAAAATGGGGATTAAAAGTTAATAATAACTAAAACACCCCTAATGTACTAAAATACTTTTAATTTTATATTAAATAAATTATTTATGTATGGGTAAAATAGGAATTAAAAGTTAATAATAACTAAAACACTCCTAATGTACTAAAATACTTTTAATTTTATATTAAATAAATTATTTATATATAGGTAAAATAAAAATTTAAGATTGAAAATAACTAAAATACTCATTTTATCTTCTCTCCGGCACCTCTACCCATTCTCTCCGGCGGCAAGGTAAAGCAGCGGGGGAGGGGGGTAGTTGAGAGAATTATTATTATCAGTGGGGCCGAGTCGGGGCCGCAGTGGTGGACCCACACTAAGACGCAATAGTCGTTTAAGTGGGCTTGGGAGGCGATTATGAACGCGTTCATGCGATGTTCCCTGTTCTAACGTCCACAGCCGACCAACACCGGAGTTAGATCCAGCCTGTCAAGTGTACGAGTACGACCCTTCACACTAGATTTGATGCCCACACCGACGTCTCCTGTCCTATATAATACACTTAAAAAACAATCCCATACCCAGCTCCTGTTTAAGATTCATAGACGGCACAACTCAACAATGGGTCCAGATCGGACTTCCCTCTTCTTGGAGATCCTCCTCGCCATCATCATCCCCCCTCTCGGCGTCTTCTTCCGCCATGGCTGCTGCAGTGTACATTTCTATACATATTTCTACCTTCTTGGTTTCTGCTATCTATGTTGATGAATCATGAATGTGTTGGGTCTTCTAATCTTTTTTTTTATGGGGGTTTTAATTTTTAGGTGGAATTTTGCATCTGCCTGTTGCTGACTTTTCTGGGTTACATACCGGGTATCATCTACGCCGTCTATGCAATTCTTGTCATCGATCGCGAGGATCGCACCGATTACTACTATGTTAATAATTAGGTTTTTAATGTTGTTTGGGTTTGTGTAAATCATATGTGAATGGCGTGGTGTTTGCGTGGTTTTTGACTATTGAATTGATGAATTAATGTTTATGGTGCTATTGGTGTGAGTTATGAACATGTTAAATATTATAGCCCAATTTATTTTTTGCCTGTTTATTTGCTGTTATTGTGCATTGGTAGCCTCTTTGTTAACGTATCCGTTGGACTAGATTTTAATTTGTGTATGGCCTCTTGTGACACTAGAGTGGGGATGATTGATGCTAGACGCTTCCTTTCACTTCAATTGGGGTTGTATTGACTAAGTTTGAGCATTATGATTGTCGGTTGCAATGAAGTTTCCTAATTGTATAAGATATGTCATGTAATATTTATTTCTGTTATGATAAAAAAATACAGCGAAGTTTATGTTTTTGTTTTTTTTTTTAATTCTTTGATCTTTTCTCTTACAACTTTAGCTTGGTTAGATATATAGTTAACAAGTTATTAGCTTGTTGTGGGTATTTACATTCATATTTGCTTGCATTATATATATGGCTATGAAAGATTCTTTGCAGCATTTTATTATTCAAATACTCATAATCACTGGTATGCTGGTAAGTCATCTGCTTCGTGTTCCAGAATTGTTGAAACTTGATATGTTGGGTTTTAGTTAATGGAATTTTTTTAATTGGGAAGTATGGTTTAATTATATATTTGATGTTGAGCCTGAGCAAAAGTTATTGAAAATAACAAGAACATCATCATTTCCATGCAGATAAATAATGGCATCCTATACTAGAATTGCGCCACTTGCTGTTTAGGATTGTTTAGTCATTCTATTATCATTCCTGGAGTGCACTACTTGCAATCTCATCTATTTGGTATTTTACAAATGGATTTTATAGATTGCACCATGCTAACGAAATATACCAGCTTTGAAAATGTAGCTATTTTTAATGGCTAATTGTGTCAACATACTAACTATAATACAAATGCTTTGCATATGCCAACCAAATTTTATCGTTAACTTCTATATAGAAGAAGAAATTGTTTGCCTTCAATTGATAGTTGGCAGCAATTGAGCATTGCCTCGTTTGCTTGATTACTTTCTACCTGCTGTTGTTATTGGTATGGTTTTACTTCTTATTGCTGTAAAAAATTTTGGAGCCAACTGCAGTTTATGATGGAATTCGCTATTTGGATGGACTGAAATAATGTGGAGTCTAAATTTCGAAAAGTTCACATCAAGTTGGTGTATTTTTTTATGTCATGTAACTCATATTAATGCCTATTTTAAATACGTTAGGTAATCGTTTTTTGCCATTCTTTTTATATACTGTGGCGATCGATTGAGTTATTGATTTGTCCTCAATATTGATGAGCAACTTGAAGACAAATAGTCGTCTGATGATGGTAATTTTTACTTGGGTTTTTTTTTACGGGAAAAGTGCACTTCCAGGCATAAATTGTTGCTTTTGTAGAAAATTTTGCTTGTGTTAAGGATTTTGAATTTGTGGTCTTGCAAATCACCATCAAACAGGTGACTTAAATACTGATAATTGTGATCACTTGAAAGTGTCCTTGATCGCGTTAAATTACAGCTAAGTATGTGATTAATACCTATATAAGGATTTTATAGACAAACATTTGTTTCATATTCAGAGTCAGAATGTACCATTACAGAACTTATAAAGACCAAAACAAAGAAAGCTGTGATACAAAACTCTGCTACCCATGTCTAGCACATTATTTAGCACAAAATTTGATTCCTAATCCACTCCTATGATCCAAACGCGACGCATATCCTAATACATAGAACCATCCAAACCAGAGATAGTCGACCCATCAAAATACTCTGCATTTTTTTATCAATCAACTTATTGACCACTCTAAAATTAGTAATATAAATGATCTGTTCTTCCAACTTTTTGCTCTGATACATACGAAATGTTGGGCAATCTAAAATTAACTAAATGTTACTTACGCATAGCCACTTGCCTCTCCAACCATTCCATTCTGATCAACCACCACCGAGACCACCCCGTCCACGGTCTTATCACTCTCTATCACCACAACATTGTTAGACACATTGGTCACCGAATGCGGCATCCTAGGACCTTGCCCTCTCACAAACAGTGAGTACTGCACATCATAAATCCGGTTAGGGGACACCAGGTCGTTGAATTCAGCCACCCACCATGCCGCCTTTGCCGCCACCGTCCGGCGACTGACCGTCGACCTGTACACCATCCTGTCCACATTGTTCCGTTGCACCACCACCTGATTGTGAACGGTGCACTAGTCTCATTGAGGGCCACTATGGGCACCCAATTGTTCTCACCACTAAACATGTCCACAATGTTCACGCCGGACATTTGGCCCTTTACCGATTTGAGGACTATGTTTGCGTTACCAAAGAAAAATGTGTTGGTCACATGGAATTGGACAGGGTACTCCACTACAATGCCTGTATAGTCCATATAGGAGTTGGATATTAGGGTCTGGGCCAGACCCGGCAATTTGACAAGAACTCCAACACCACCCCAATGGGTGGCCTTGTTATAGCAGTGCAGCCCGGTGAGGATGTTGGCCTGCCCCCGAAGGATGACTCCGGTGGCTGCCGAGAAGATGGCGACGTCGGTGATCACGTTGTCGTTGCTCGCAATGTCGATTGCCAAGCAGGAGAAGCTTGGCTCATTCGGGTCGCACCGGTGGTGTTGTTCTGGCCAAGGAATGTGTTAGTGATGAACGTTTCTCGTGTCTCCTCTCCACCAGAATGCCTATAGCCCCGAACCTGGCGAAGGAGCAGTTCTTGACGCGGGTGCGGACCGCGTCGGTGATGACGCGGCCGCCGCATTGGTGGTTGGCGTCGAAGTGTACGTCTTGGATGGTGATGCCCTGGTAGTGGTCAGTTGCACCGGAGCTTTGGTATAGTGAGGGTGCAGTTGTGTTGGGTGGCCGGAGTTCCAAGAGGAAGCTTTCCCCCGGAAAAGAGTCAGATGCGCGGAATGTTCCTCCCTGAATCTGAAACACACAAAATGATTACATGTTTGAGAGGTGGATGTTTAGTGCAGATTGGGCTTATTAACCTACAATGATTAGCAATTATAGGAACATATATATTAGTCATCATCTTCATTTATATTTTAAGGATGTTAGATTATTCTCTAACATTTCTTTATGTTGCCTCTGCATGTGAACCTAATTTACTATTCTTTAAACTTGCCTTTTTTGGGTCATCTACAGACGTTGTAGTCTTCTTTGCAATTCGTCTGGATTTTTTATAAACGTGGCACCCGGGAGAATGAGCCTAGGAAAAATTTTGGTTAGCTCATAAAAAATGCTCGTGTGGCTCTAAGATCGGTGGTTGGCTCTCTTACTAATTAACATGTAATTTAGTGGGCTTGTGTCTATAATCTCATAAGAAGGATTTACCCCCACATGTAATGTTAGCCACCACCTTTATATTTCAAAGACGTAGAATTATCCTCTAACAGTGAAAAGAAACCATGAAGTTAAGATTGAGAAGTTTATACCAGAATGTTGCCCATGAACTGTGGGATTATGATGGGCTTGGAGAGGTTGTAGCTCCCTCCTTGTAGATCAATGACCACACCGCCCAAGTCTCTGATGCCCGGCATCATCTCTTCCCCGGAATTGATTCCACAAGTATCATTGACGGCAGATTGGATGGAGTCGCTGCTGTCCCTCACACCACTCGGATCTGCATCGTAGGATACAGGGTAGAACACTTTCTACGCCTGCAAACAATGAACTATTGAAAGATTGGAGAAATGTGAACGCATCTTTTGGATGACCAATAATTATTTATGGGTGCCACCAAGATCAGTTAACTATTCACCTTGGCTTTGGCTGCAGAGAGCCGCCGAGTTGCGGCCCGTCGAAACCTGAGGTGGTGCTCCTTCATGGAACGGCGTGTAGCATGGGAGGGTGAAGAGGAAAGCAGCACTAGGAGAAGGAAGGAGGATAGTAGATGGTTGACGAGCCCCATTAAAAACTTGTATTTCTCCATGCAACTTAGATATGGAGAAGTTGATGTATGACAAGGTGAAGTGGGTTTGCCCTATCTGCTTATATAGAAACTGGTCAGATTCAGACCAACATTGAAACTCCTCTGAACCATCCATGGCCGGAGTTTTCAATCCACGTGACTTTTTCTTTGAGCTTCCCATATTGTGTTATGTGCACTCCAAGTGTTACTCCACCCCTTCACCTGTCTGGCATCTCCTCGTTTTTTTTTTAAAAAAAAATTATTTTTGAGGATAGAGAGAAATCATGATTTTGGGATGTACACCCGCACATAACCGTAATGCACGGTTTATGTCATGGTGTGATTGTCACTAGATAGCTTTGGTATGATAGCTGGTAATAGATTGTTTTGGAGAGATTAGGAATACTTGCTGGAATGGCAATGAGATCAGTAAACTCATGTGTAATATGTTTGATTGGACGGAAAGAAACAAAGAGACCATCTTCGGCTTCTCCAAGCTTGTTACTTCTAGGTTGATTAGTGAGAAGGCGGGGATGGACAATTATTTTTGGATATAAACAAGCTTATATGTGAAAAAATTACAAGATTACACGAAGATTTATAATTGTTTTTAAGGAAGAGTCGCCCTAATTTGTAAAGAGCCCTATATATACAAGTTGTCTCATAGCTTATATGAGTTACACATTTTATTTTTAAAAATTTATTAAGTCTTATTATTTAAAAATCATATTAAAAATATAAATTAGATAATAAGAGTAGTAATAAAATTTCAACACAATCCAATGCTTTTAGCCTTTTCATCTTAATTATCAAAATAATTATAATAAAAATTAATTTTAAAATATTTATTAATTTGTGTATCTTTTAAAAATTTAGAAATAGGTAATAATGTTGTTAAAAAAATAAAATTATTTCAATTTCCTATTTATATGTGTGTATATATATAAATATATATATATATATATATATATATTATTTTGTGACAGTTTTACACTAAAAAAGGTTTAAATTAAATGTGCAATTTATATAAACTATATAAAGTGTAGCTTGTATAACTTTTTCCTTAATAACTCTTTACAAACTTATGAGAGGTTATTTTATTGGCGTGAGTCATTTTTTGTAAAGAATAATCATAAGTTTATAGAAAGAGTAAACCATTTGTAAGGAATAACTGCATAAAGACTGTTTCTAAAAGTCAAACCCCTTTTAAAGAAACCCATTTTAAAAGTCAAACCTCTTTTGAAAGTCAAACACCTTTATAAGCAAGGGTTACACTTTTATAAATGAGTATAACTTCTTCTATCAAAAAAATTGCCTGGGCTCATTTAAACCTCCCCCTTTCATAAGAGGACCTTGAAGCTTCTTAATTTCTAATCCTCACCATCACGTAATACTAATTTAAAACCTTTCTTTAAAAAAATAAATATAATAAAACCTTTCTTTAAAAAAAATATAATAAACCTTTCTTTTTCCTAAGATTATCATATATGAGATCACATGGTTGTATTCACACAATAAATCAAGTATGTTAGATTTTATTCTATATAATATATATTAAATTTTTATTTTAAAAATTAAGATATCTCAGTTAGACATAATTTTACATATAAAACAATATAGCGATGCATTAAAAGTTTATATTCTTATTTAAATTGTTATTATTTCAATCTCGTGTATTATTTTTGTTATATCTATTTCTGCTGACAATCTAATGCATATTAAAAATTTATTTTATATACAAAAGCTTTGAGCCTAGACTTGCTCTAGCTAACTTTGAGCTGAGCTTCCAATCAATTTTTTTTTTCAAACCAAATAAAGTTTAATGTAGTTTTGAACATCTTTTATGTGCAAGACATCACAATATAATATAATAAAAACAGTTTTAATTGAAACGTGAGATGGAAAATAGATAAGGGAAGAAATAGTTAGTTAAAATTTGAACTCAAAGTAAATGAGCTTGGCACATTTTTGTTTGTCTCGACTTGACTTAATAATTAATATATTACCCCTTACGTCGTTAAGTACCCAGAGTAAAAATAAAAAGACAGGTTTTTATATTTTTTATTGCTCTCATCTCATTTCTATGTAGTTGAATATTTTGACTAATTCCATTTCAAATAGATATTTAATTTAGAATTCTTATAATTATTTTTATTTGTCGTTGGGTTACATTTGGAGTATAATTCCACTCGAATTAGAAATCTCCGTGATGTTAACCATCTCTAATTAGTTTTAAAATCCATACCATTTTAAGTTCGTTATTATAAATTAAATAGACATTTAATATTTTTGAAAAAATAATTAACCATATAATCACAAATTTGATAATAAATACATAATAATGTAAGATAATAATAATTTTGTACACGACCAAACTGTTTATTTATTTGATAAATGTATAGTTAATACAAAATTACACCATTTAGTTATTTATTTTTAGTCATTAATCCAGGTAATGAAGTCCAGTGGGAGTTGAAAACGAGTCTAAACCTAACTCGTAGAGGCTAATATTGGGATAATAATATTAACAATATGATAATATAAATTTAGTAAAAAGAACACTATATCCTTCTCCCTTCCATCATCCCCCTTACCCCTAACGGGGAAAGAGACGATTTTTATCCGCCGACGTCCCTTCTCCGGCGGCCCTGCTTGAGTCCGCCTCCGCCGCCGCCGCCGCCGACGTTGGGAGGGTGACACAACTGTGCGTGGTAAGAGGGATAGTATGCAGGCAGATCAGACGGTGATTAGCTTGCGGCCTGGTGGTGGTGCCAATCGGGGAGCTCGCTTCGTCGCTCCTCGGCTCGACGCCGACGTCAGCAGACCCGCCGGCGGCTCGCACGATCCCCACCTGCTCCGCCCCCATGGCGGCTTCCCGCCCGCCTTGTTCAAGGTCTCGGTGAGCTGCTCTTGATCTGGTTCTTCACTTCTTTCGGTGGTTTTGGGGCTTTTCTGTGCTTTCCGCTGTGGGGGAAGAGGTCCGGTCTTTGATTCGGTGGCTTGTGTTTCAATGTTTGGGGGAAGTGTTTGCTTTTCTCGGGAAAAAGATTGTTTCTTTGCCCATTATAGTGTTATTTCCGGTTGAATTAGTGTTGGTTGTCCTTTGAACACTTCGAAGCCAGGATTTTGATTTGATATTTATAGGCCTTTTAATACTATTGTGATCTAGTTGTTTGATATGTATGATTTCCCCCCCTTTTTACCGGCATTAATCATTTCGTACTGGTGTAGTGAGAAATCAATAGTCCATAAGTCAATCTGTTAGTTATGTTTTGTTGCTAATTTGATGATATATATTGAGTGCGTATAATGTCATCTAATCATTCAAGTTCATGTTTGCTATACTGTATTTGATGATACGGATTGAGTGTGTATAATGTCATCTAATCATTCAAGTTCATTGTTGCTGTGTTGTTTGGTATTTGAACTGAATAATGTGGATGTTATTCTTAGCCTACTGGTTATGTGGATGTTTATCCAATGTACATCTTTTTTGCAGGCTGCTGACTTGCGGTTTGAGGGTCGTGAACGTGTTCATTACACTAGGGACCAACTCTTGCAGCTGAGGGAGGTAGTTAACTGTTTCGTTATTCATTTATCTTTTTGTTCTAGCTAATCCGTTTGTAAAGCGTGCTTCACTTTTTATATTCTCACCCCTGAAAGACCTCCTTCACTTGTTGGGTTTCTCCATACGTCTGGCCTTGTTGAACCTACCTCGCAACCTACTTTCTTTACTGATTGTGACTTCTACTGTCAGAAATTTCAATATCTGAACTGTCTCTATATGCAAACGAATTGTTGTTCATGCCTCTCGAAACTGAGCTGTTTTTTTAAGAATTAATTGGGTGACATGATTCCTGATTTTGCAGGTTGGTGAGGTACCTGAAGACATTCTGAAACTTAAACAAGAAATTGAGACTGAGCTTTTAGGAGATGATCAGACTTGGGGCCGCAGTGAAATAAATGTGAGATCACGATCTAGATGATTGTTATGTTGAAGCATCAATGTTTATTTATTTATGCATTTTTTTTAGTGTCAACTTGTATCTATAGTTGTTCATTGTGGTTGTTCTTGGTGAATATCTTATTGTTCATTGTACTAAGATCTTGACTTTCTTAATTCTCCTAAGTTGCAAAGTCAAGCCTTGAGCCGGTATGCTGAACCAGATCATCGTGATTGGCGTGGAAGATCAGGACTGTCCTCTTCTGGTGATGATAGATCTTGGGATGCCCTTCGTGTAAGCAAAGAACAGTCTTATGGAGGGAATTTGAGACAGCAGGAGTCAAATCAGTATAATCGTCAGGACCAATTAAACTCCCAGTTTGAAGTTTCCACTGCTCAAGGGGTAATGACATGAGCTGTTTAAAGTTGTGTGTAGAGTTAATAAAATTTCTTGTAAAGCCGCTTCTCCATACTTGTTAGTAGTAATGACATAATCTATTTGAGGATATGGGCAATTCTTTATGTTGCTTGAAAGATCAAATTCTCAAGTAATGATTTTTGGTGAAGGTTCAATGTTTATTATTACAATATGTTACAAAATGTCTACATATTTCATTGTTTCTGGTTTGGATAACTGTTGTGTATTCTTTATAAATTGATGGATAGGAAAAAAATAACAATGTTTTAGAAGGTGCGAAAAAACAAAAATCCCTTATTCTTTTATCTTAGTTGTGCAGTGATTTGTTGTGTGTTTCTGGGAGTGAAGTTCACATAGTTTCAAAATGAGGATTTATATTCTCAATAATATAATCTTTTTGTACAAACCACACAATTCCTACTAATTGCAGTCAGGTTCACAGATCAATGCTCGTTTCTTAAATTTCCATATAATTTCATATAACCTCCATCCATGTCCTTTAGGGCCTTCTTTTTGCCCCTTTTAATTTCTCAATATAATATGTTTAAATATTTTTCTTTTTGTTTTGATTGGGTCAGGGAGGACCTGCGGCTCTTATCAAAGCTGAAGTTCCATGGTCTGTCCAAAGAGGCAATCTCTCAGAGAAAGAGCGTGTTCTAAAAACAGTTAAAGGGTATAACTATCTGTGCCATCACTATAATGAATTGAGTCACAAATGTTTGCTTTGTCACTTACTTCTTATTTTGCCTGCAGTATCCTGAACAAGTTGACTCCAGAAAAGTTTGACCTTCTCAAAGGCCAACTTATCGATTCTGGAATCACTACCCCTGATATTTTGAAGGTTTTTTTTAATACTTTTGGAAACTAAGTGAAATCTCAAGTAATTTTTCTTTTTGATTTACTGTTTTTTAATTGAAACCTAGGGTGTCATCAATCTGATTTTTGACAAAGCGGTACTCGAACCTACATTCTGCCCTATGTATGCACGTTTGTGTTCTGATCTGAATGAAAAACTTCCTCCCTTCCCTGCTGAGGAACTAGGGGGCAAAGATATAACATTTAAGAGAATCCTTCTTAATAATTGTCAAGAGGCATTTGAAGGAGCAGATAGTATGAGGGCTGAAATTAGGCAAATGACAGCTCCAGATCAGGAAATGGAGCGGCGAGATAAGGAGCGCATGTTGAAACTTCGAACTTTAGGAAATATTCGTCTGATTGGAGAGCTTTTGAAGCAGAAAATGGTCCCAGAGAAAATTGTTCATCATATTGTCCAGGTTCAAAGTGCTATGTTTGTTTCATGGTTTCATCCTTTTATCTTAATGATTAAATCTTATTTGCAATTGGCTAAGCTCATCTCTGTGAAACAGGAACTGTTGGGACATGATCCTAAAATTTGTCCAGCGGAGGAAAATGTGGAAGCCATATGCCAGTTTTTTAATACTATTGGAAAGCAACTTGATGAGGCCCTTAAGTCAAGGCGCGTGAATGATGCTTATTTTAACAGGCTCAAGGAACTGACAGCTAACCCACAGTTGGCACCACGCTTGAGATTTATGGTTCGTAATGTTCTTGACTTGCGGGCCAACAATTGGATTCCCCGGCGCGAGGAGGTCTGCCATCCATTTTGTCACTTCTAGATATGTGCATTGGTGAATTAAATTGAATGAAGTTCCAGTTAATTTCTGTTTGATCGTCTTCCATGCTTCATTTTTTATGATAGAATTTTTCAATGATAAAAATAGTACATTTTTCAATATTTTAGGCCTAGATAATAAAGATTCTTAAAGGGCAAAAACATTGTTTCAATTAATTGCATTCTGGATGATTAGAGTTATTTGCTCTTGAGCTGTTTATAATAGAAGATAAATATTAGGATCCTCAAACCCACCCACTCTGTCTCTACTAAAATAAGAAGTTATTGGCATGGTAATTGGTATAATTTTCCTGGAAACTTTCTTATTTAAGAAATGCAACTCTGGCCTCTTAATTACTAAAAGAATGGGTTTGTTTTTCTCGCAGATGAAAGCTAAGAAGATCGATGAAATTCATTCAGAGGCTGAAAAAAATCTTGGTTTACGGCCAGGGACTGCAGCAACAATTAGAAATGGGCGTGGCATTGTTGGTGGTCTTGGCGGCCTTGGCCCTGGAGGTTTCCTCATCAACAGACCTGGAGCTGGTGGCATGATGCCTGGAATGCCTGGAACCAGAAGGATGCCTGGCATGCCTGGACTTGATAATGATGACTGGGAGGTTGTTCCAAGGACCAGATCCATGCCTAAACATGAAGGGCAGGTCCCTCGCGTTCAAGCTCCTCTAAGTAAGCCTGGTGGATCTTTTAATTCTAAGCTGTTACCTCAGGGTAGTGCCGCTTTCATGACTGGTAAGATTAGTGCCTTGCTGCAAGGAAGTGGTGGTGATTCTTTCTCTCGCCCCTCCAATCTGGTCACTAGTGTTGAAACCCAAAGTGCAGTACCTTCGAGGATTCCAACTCCTATAACATCATCAGTTATTCCTGCGCCTGGTAAGCCAGTTACGCACCCATCAACTAGGACAAACCCTACTGAGCTGCGTAAAAAGACCATATCCCTTCTTGAGGAGTACTTCAGTGTCCGTATTCTTGATGAAGCTCTTCAATGTGTTGAGGAACTAAACGCTCCTGATTATTACCCAGAGTTCGTTAAAGAAGCTATATTTCTCGCCCTTGAGAAGATCCCTTCTCTTGGAGAACCATTGATGAAACTGTTGGAATATTTACTTGCAAAGAAAGTGCTGGTTGCTAGGGATATTGGCACAGGGTGCCTTCTTTACGGTTCCATGCTGGATGACATAGGGATTGATCTTCCGAAGGCTCCAAATAATTTTGGAGAGGTGATGGGGAAGCTTATAGTGATTGGTGGCCTTGACTTCAAGTTGTTGAAGGAGGTTTTAAAGAAAATGGAGGATCCCCTGTTTCAAAGGGTTGTATTTGATGCTGCTGTGAAAACAATTGGTATCTACAATGCAACTGGGCAAAATATCTTGGCTTCCCAGAGTGTGGAAATCGAGGAAATAAAGGGAACTCTTGCTTGAGAAGCATCCTTAACATGTCCACAATGTGCATGGTTGGTCCAAATTATTTTATGTTCTGTAGCAGTGGCGCAATGTCTGTTATATTTCCTTTCCCCCCTTTATGATTCATTCCATTAGAGGTTCCCTCCTTTTCCCTCTCGAGATGAGCAACTATATTAATACTTCACGATAAGGAGTTGCCTTAAAACGGGTGCTTTTACAAGGTGTAAATTATTGCGGGTGAATTCTTTTTTTTTTTTCGCCCATTGATTTGAAGGTTGTTGATAAAAAATTACATTGGGCATAAACATTTCTTGATCATCTGTCAAATTTGGTAGTGTATTGAGTTTATTTGACTGTTGTTTGATTGTGAGGTTTGATTATGTGTCTTATTCATTGAAAATTAGTCTGATGGATCTTAGTCTGGTGGAAGTTTTCATTGAAAATTATCAAAATTATTGATTTGCAATATCTTATTGATGTGCAAATATGTATCCTTCTTCCTATACAGTTTGCCAAGTATTTCTGTTGCTTTTTATTTGTGTTTGGAGAAGGATGAGCTTCCTTCCTAGCAGATGAATTATCCTTGTGGAAAAGAGGAAGTGGATATTTTTTTAGGAGCAAGGAAATGAGTGAATTTTTCTTGCGTGAACAATCATTGATGTGGACATAATCATACACAATGAAAGAGATAATAATGCCTCTATAAAGTAGTGGTAAGGGGCTCAAGTTGAGGGGTGTGGAAATTGTGGTACATTCATTGTATTGCACAAGTGAAACTGCTGCCCTTGAGTTTAAGAACAGACAAATTAGGGGAGGTGGGAATTGAATTATTTAGTCACATACTCTTGACATTAGTTTATTTTAGTTGTAAAATTCTTCATTGTCAAAATAGTGTGCATGAAAGAGAAAAAAGTATTTGACATAAATTTTATTTTAGTTATATTTAATAAACCAAATGTAAGATAAACAGTTAAAATTTAATAAATATTAAATATCAAATTTCAAGTTAAATTTTATTATTTTATTAAACCTAAATTTTAGTACAAGTTGTTTTTTGAATTGAAGTTGTAAACATCAGTCCAACTATGATGACTAAACACTAATTGGTGGCAACCATTATTATTACCCTCTGCCTCTGATTGATTTGTGGGATTGAAAAGGAAAGTTTTGGTGAGAAAGAAAAAGAATAGAGGAAAAGAAAACAGTTTTCCAAATATTTCTTTTATGTTTACATAAAAAGAAAGAAAACTCATATAGCATCAATTTAGGACAAGTATTCGCTTAGTTCAGACGATCGAACAGAATTTTTAATTAGCCTTTTTAAATCAATAAATATGAAACTGAACCTGTAGCACTATCAAAAGCAAAATGAACTGAAATTTCAGTTCAGTTTGTTGGCTCTATTCGCACTTATATTTATTAGAATTATATATCTCATATTACAATTGATTTTTTTTAGTTTGTTGGCTTTATTCGCACTTATATTTTTTAGAATTATATAACTCATATTGTAATTATTTTTTTATGATAATCATTGTTATAACTTGTTTTAGCCGTTAGCGTTATTATTCATATTCAAAAGTATCCTAAACACGTATATTATTATATTAACATCTCAAAATGAATCACAAACTAATCAAATAAGTTAATAGGTACAATTTCAATACAATATGAATGTTAAGGTTTTTTAAAATGATTTTTCGTTTGATTTCGAATGGAAATTTCACACATGTTATAAGTTTCTCAAAGGTTTAAATCGAAAATTGAACGAGACCAAATCGAATCGGTAATTTTGACTTGAAGATCTGGTTGGTTTAAACTCAACTCTTTACTCGCCTCTAAAGAATTATTATTTTTAAAAATAAATAAATAAATGGTGGTGAAGAGATTATCTCCGAAAAGTTATTTTGTTTCTCTTACATTTTTTTACTTTCTTTTTTTAAACATATTAATTAAAACACAAAGTCTGTTTGTTTTATGACAGAAAGAAAAACTTCAATGCAAGGAAGAAAGAAAAAAACCAAATTTTCATCAATATCTGTCATATTTGGTTGACCAAAACTCAATGTAACAGGATTTCCATTTTCCAGAAAAAAAAATTCACACCTTCTGCAAAATGAAAAATTTTCCTTTTGTATATGAAATATTTTTTTCGTATTTTTATACCGAAATAAAAGAAATTGTGGGTACAGATACACTTTTGTAACACTTCCTTTGTCCTAATCACGTACCAAACATAAGAAAGGAAGAAAAACACAAAAGACATGCATATTAGATACATTAAATCCTCACCTCATGACGAAAATCTCTTCTTCGCTTCTCTTCTCTAGGGGTATATAAAAAGTGAAGCTCGCTCGCAAGTATTTTACGTTCGACTCGATTTAACTTGAACTCGTATCCGTTAATTTTGTACTTTAAAAAATATACGGCTCAAAATAACGAATAAAATTTAAGCTAAAAAGTATTCGGTCTGGGTTAGCTTAAAACTCGAACTTGATGTATTTAAATCCGAAAAAATACTCGAATAGATTCGACTCACGATATTATTGAGGTTGCATTATTCGGTTTGGGCTGGCTTAATACTCGAATTTAATGTGTTCAAATTTGAAAAAAATACTCGATTTGATTTGACTTATTGATATTATTGAGATCATATTAAATTTATATATTATTGGGGTAAAAAATATTTACTTGCCTCGACTCAAGCTCGGCCGGAAAATAAAGAGAGCCAATAGAAACTAAGCTCAAATAACATTAGTTTTTAATGAAAAGCTCTCGAGCAAGTTAAAAAGGATACGGGAAAAATCACATGTAATTAAAAAATTACACCCATCTCTTCTCCTACTCGGTCTACTTCCAAGCCTTCCTCACTTCTCCTTTGGCAGCTATGGCCTCCATCTCCTTCAATCCTCTCTTCCCCACCTCCTCTTCCTCCCATGGCTTTTCCAAAGCTACCCACCATCTAGTTCCCTCTGCTCTCTTCCCCTGCACTCCACTACCAGACCTCTGCTCCAAAATCTCAACTGGGTTGCCACGGTCCGTGCCTCTGACCAGAAAATTCTCAAGCCTTTCCACAAAAGGATCAAGGCCTGCCGGGGTTGCCTACGCCACTGCGGCCACGGAGAAGAGCGTCCATGATTTCACTGTGAAGGTAGCAGCGCTGTACACCTGATGAATTCTGTTACTAGTTGTTGCATGCTCGTTCAAGACCTCCTTGTTGTTTCATTGCTGTTTTTGTTACTGGGTTTAAATGAATTTCTGGGGGTTGAGCTAGTTCACGTGCATCAGCAAATGGCCATAAGTTGATTTCAATGTGAAGGTGACAAAAGTACAACTGTACGATTCTTCCATCATATGTTGCATGTTTGTTTAAGAGCTGTTGTTAAATGCATCTTCGTAGTTTGTGCTACTGGTTTTTTTTGAATTATAAGTGGGTGCTGAGACGGTTTGGGTGCAGCTGCAAGTGGCTAGGATTTGATTTTGTCATGGCTAATAGTTGTGGTTGGTGTCAGGATATTGATGGGAAGGATGTGTCTCTTGGCAAGTTCAAAGGGAAAGTGCTTTTGATTGTCAATGTTGCGTCAAAATGGTATCTTTGCTTTCTTGGCTTGTGCTGATTTCTGATCATGTGTGGGGAGTTTTCTGTAATCAATAGTACTGGTGAAACTCAATTCTGAATTTCAGTGGTTTGACGAATTCCAACTACACAGAGCTTTCTCACATCTACGAGAAGTACAAATCGCAAGGTTGATTAACTCCTTTATGATTTTCTTTGTGCTCAGGTCTTCTAATTCTTATAGCCTTATGCACATACATAGGATTAATGTTTTTTGAAAAGGAAGCATGGTGGCTACATTCTAAGTTTTCAAAGTTGTATGTTTTTCCCGGAGGTGGTGATATTTCAATACTTTGTAGAGGCAAAGGGTTTAGAGTTTGAGGGGTTATTATAAAATACGGTAGTTGGATGCCCATTTGAATGTTTTTGTGCACCGGACTGCCCTTTTATGTTTGGTTGGTTATATTGATGTGACTTCAGAGCCTAAGATGGTAAGTTTGTTTCAGGCTTTGATATCCTAGCTTTTCCTTGCAACCAGTTTGGGGGCCAAGAGCCTGGATCTAATTCAGATATAAAGCAGTTTGCTTGCACAAGATTTAAAGCCGAATTCCCAATTTTTGACAAGGTAGTAAAGCTGAGCTACCATTTTTGCCTTTCTTTCTTCAATTCTTTTTGTACTAATCTACTTGCTTGTTAATGGTTAGTGTTAGAATGTTGGCATAAATTGCAATTTATTTCTTTTTCTTAGGCAGAAAATTTCTAGGTAGTGATTAACTAATCTTAATCTGTTGTTTACTTGTGATAGGTGGAAGTAAATGGACCAAACACTGCTCCAATTTATAAATTTTTAAAATCAAGTGCAGGTGGATTTCTGGGTGATGTAGTGAAGTGGAACTTTGAGAAATTCTTGGTTGATAAAAATGGTAAGGTTGTGGAGCGTTATCCACCGACAACTTCTCCCTTCCAGATTGAGGTAATAAAGTCTTCTACATTGATTTTAGTGAATGGAAAAAAATGTATTTTGGAACACAAGTCTTCAGGTAATATAGTGAAGTTCAAGATAGTAAAGCTCATCTTATCTTTCCTTCACCCCTCTGCCCTTTTTCCATCTACCATGTCTCTGTCAACTGCACTTGGTATATAATATTAAATCACACCCTTACTCTCATAGGCTGGAACCTTTCCTTTTTCTATTGACCATTGTTGGTGTGGCAGTTTGCCTCTGGTTACTGTGGATACTTCTTTGTCTTTCCTAATCTTTGACTTAACGTTCTAGTTGTAAATAATTCCTGAATTTTGATTAGATGTAATCATAGATGTGTTTGTGACAAGTCCTTTGCCAGCTTAGTCGTCTTCTACATGAGTGGAAATTTTGCCTTCATTGTTCATAAAGAAAATGATGAAGTAACTGTAGCTTCTGAAGATGAGAGACCGAGAAATTTCCTTCAATTAATTACAAAGTTTATAAATTTGAACGCCTTACTTACAGCCAAAGAATCCACACTAGTATCCCTCCAATCGAGAGAACTGACCAAATGATGCACTTGCTAGAATGCGATATTGCAGGTTTAGTAGTTGAGTCACAGTGTGAGTCTTCCTCTATATGAGAGAATTGGTCTTTCTTGGTCATCCTTCCTTCTTATCTTCATGAGGGCCACTTACACACAAGTATGATCATGTACACGAGTATGAATAGCTAATAGACATGCATTGAAATGGTAACTTAGATAGCACATTCTCATGTGTCAAGCGGTCCTTATGAAGACAAATCAAACATTCATCTTTTAAGGATAACCTATTCTCTCCTAAATCTAATCAGGAAGGCTGATATTGTGACTCTCTTCTGCATGTGTGCCACTTTGATCACAACAAGCATGATCTCTATTCTACCAAGTTAATTTGTCATCGTTCTATAGGGTTCTCTTGATTAGAGGGATGCCGTGTTGATTCTTTAGCTGTGATCAAGGTATGCAACATTGTAACTTATCTTCTTAATCAAAGGAGAACTTTCAGTCTACCAAGTTCCTCATCTTGTTTTTTCATTCAATGCATATGGTGATGGAAATTTGGTCCACACTTATTAAAGGCTTAAGGCCTCAGCGAAGATTTTTCCAGTGATCAATGCTATAGATAATCAATCCGCTGTGTACAGCACCAAAAAAATCAGGATTTACATCCACAAAAAAACTTGTCCCAATTTTAGAATGATGATATCCTTCCCGAGAGCAAGCCTATTCTTGAGCAGCCACTGTTTGGTGCTCAGCTGGTAACCTATTATGGATAGTGTAGTGTGTTTTTAAAGAGGATAATAATTGATATTATTTTGGCTTGAATATAGCACTACCTCTTGAGCAAAGAACCCATGCCTATTTTTTTCTGAGTTTGCGGTTTGACTTCACAGAAGGACATTCAGAGGCTACTTGCAGCATGAGTTCTAGTAAACGCAGATCTCGGAGAAGGCTGACATAGTAGTAAGTGTAAATGATGTATACATGAAGTTTGCACCTGTAGTAATTTTATTATCAGTTTGTTATCATCAAACAGCCTGTGCATTGTCTATATGTATCATGTATACATCTTTTTTTCTGCATAAGAGTCAAGGGTGATCACGACGGTGAGCTATAGCTTATGCTGTAATCGAGCGCATCCGTAAATACTACTATCAGATTTTGATAGAGGTTTTGATAGCATTGAAGTTTACTGGATCTGTTGTTATGTATCTAAATACTTGGGGGGCATTTACAGCAGCTTCCGACGATAAGGTATGATGCAATTATGAGTTCACATGATAATGAGAGCACAATGGAAGAAATTGGTTACCGTTTTCTGTGATGAAAATCGCAACCCTAAGTTTTTTTTAATTTTTTTATGCACGTCAAGCCCAAATCAAATGTGTGATATTTAATGATATTTTCCGGAATTTTTGACAAAATTTCATCCAATAAGAGGCAAATATTCATTGGCTGCGATGTTGGGCACCAATTTCCAGAGGAGATTTCAAGATTTTGGTCCCTGAAATTGCCATGAATGGTGAAAATTTGTCATGAATGGTGAAAAGTTGTGACTTTGAAGATTTGTGTAGTCAATAATTGTGAAAACAAATCTAAGTTTTTTATTAAGGATTCATTTGGTTGACATAAAAGTAACAACATGAAAATTTTTGAATAGTCAACCTTATCAAAAATAGTTATATTTATTATATATTTTTATAAAAAATATTATTAAATTATTTATTTTATATACAAATTAAATTTAATTATATTTAAGACACTATAAAATAATCAT
>JAVDBV010000911.1:0-15435 GCA_032619315.1 Piper longum
ACTCAGCCGCCCAGGGCCAGACCTCCTTCTACTATTCCCTTGCTAGCCCAGCCCACCACCCTAGCCCTAGCCCTAGGCCTCCCTGCTCCTCACCCTCACCACGTAATAGCCGTGACCACCTCCTTTCCCTCGGCAACCGCAGCCGCTGCCGCCTCCGCCTTCCGAGCGCCGTCGTCGGCTTTCCCTTGTGGTCACCAAGAGGTGCTTCCCTCCCCCTTCTCCCTATTTTATTCAATTAATTTATGATCATGTCAATTGCGTTGTTTTCATAATTTTGATAATATTAATGATGAATTTATAATGAAATTATTCTAAATTATAATGTCTTATTATGTAAATTTTTGCAATTTAAAATGTGTTGGATGGTGGATTCTTGCTTGTTGGTTGTAGCTCACTGAGAACTCTTAACGTAAATAAAGAAAAAATACATGCTTTTTAACACGTATCTTGTCCTCATTATATTATAATTGCTGATATTGCGATGACTAATACGATTTAGATAGTAAAATGTCACTAATTAATTGTCTTGAGTTGTGAGTGAAAAATACTTTGTGTATGAGTGATGTGAAACCTTGTGATTTAAATCAATATTACTATGTGGGTTGGTAGATCGATATTAGAGTTAAGGACCGATTTGTGTATATTAATTGCCCCCTTGTTATAAATAAAAGTGTTTGTTTAGTTAGTGTTCTAAAATCCAATTAGCTACTTGTGATAGTTAAATAGCTTTATGATGAACGTTAGCATTGATTAATGAATTGATTGCCTTGACCATGCTTTGTTGAAGTTTAAAATCTTAATATTTACTTTTGATGATTTTGTTAACTCTCTAATAACTTGTTGCTAATGATTTATGGATCCCTCGTGTATTTATCAAACGTTGAACTTGCTAAATCATGAAATGCATTTGTACTTATGGTTATTAACTGTATTACGGGAAATTTCTTTTATGTGGACTTGTTTGCTTCATTTATATATATATGACTTAGTTGTATGTATCATGCCACTTCCCTTATCTATTTAATTTTATTTATCATGTTGTCTTAGTTGTGTTTACTTGTTCATTCATTATATCATTTATGCATTATGTAGTTTTCATGGGCGTTAGTGTGCAGTCTTGTTATGTAGGAGCTCACCATCTAGGCGGAAGACCAACTTGGAGCTTCTACTAAGTCCGTTAGGACTCGCCTTTTGATTTGTTGTTTTATTCCATTGACGTTTTGATTTACAGATTGCAGGACTTGTTAAGTGGTTTTTTTATCGGATCCTACTTAACATGAACCATTCAAATGAAAAGTTCTTCCAGAATTAAGACCTCAAGGATGAAATCCTTCGAGTTATTTTTGAAAGCTCAAATCCACCTCAAGTTACCTTTTTGCATATTTACATAATCCCCTTCCCAGCCTTATAAATATAATTTTTATTGAATTTTCTTATTAGCTTAGACATAAAGAAAACAACTTATATATGCCGTGAGAGGCAGATTCTGGATTAGTGAGATGGTTGTTCCATTCCCAAGGGATTCTAACAACTTAATATCTTAAGCTTCCTCATATCTGAAGAGGTGTGGAGTAAGTAGGTAGTGTTGCGTATAACGCATATCTAAATATATGGTATCAAAGAGTACTGAATATGACTACATGAGAGTACTCGACCTTTGTACTATAGACCAGAAAAAATATTGAGGTTTAGAGAGGGCTTAGGATATTGGTTTTCTCGAGAGTATGACTTGTAAGAAAATGTCGAGAGTGGTTTTATACTAGTCAATTTGGGATGTCATCTTGTCTGTAGCTCAATGACTCCTCAGTAGTTGTCCTTTTGAGCGCTCAGTAAAAGTTATATAAATATCTGTTTTACATGAGAGTCAACTCTCATTTATTAATTTAATATTTAATTATTTTTAGACCAGTAATAATTATTTTTAATATTTTTCTATTATCTATGTAAGTGAGGATAATGAGGACATGCCAACTTTGTTCGATGAGTAGTGATTCCGATTTGCATGCATAGATCGGGCAAGATGTGTATTAATTGTTGTGTGATTTTCTTATAACTAATTATTTTGTGATGCGATTGCATTATGTTGAAAATGTTTAAGATTGACTTATTGAACATGATGGATGTAGTCACCAGATGGTCGAAACCCAACTTAAAATTTATGTTTTTGTCATCCATGATTTTATTGTGATCTAAAAATTATATATTGCTACTGTGGTAGTATATTTTTTTCATCTATGATTTTATTGTACTTTAAGGAAAATTTGTCCATTTTATTTTAAATTTTTTATAATTTTATCATAATTCAATTAATTTTGAATGATTAATTTTTGTGACATTTACTTGGCATTCTGTTAGGGTGTGTATCAAATGCATACATTGGTTGTACATTATGATACTTTACCATCATAAGACACTTAAAAGTTTAGGTCTTTTCTACTTAAGTTCAAATCGACTAACTTAATCGTATTAAGTATTGGTTCAATCTATTATAGCAATTTCAGTTCGGTTTGAGAATAAATCGGATACGAGGTATTACATCCCTCTTTTTCTCTGCAACTTTCCAGTGTATTTTAATTCTATTAGACCACAAAGAAAAGTTAAAATTTTTGGTAGTGTTCGGTGCCTAGCCTTAGTGACCACAAAGGACATATATCATCATTAGGAGGTCAGGCATCTAAACCCTACAAATCATTTAAATTTAATTAATTAAATCACTATAATTATCATTTAAAGAAAAAAACCCAGTGGGAATAGTATCGATGCAAAGAGTTGTATGTCATGATAACTCACTCATTCTCTTCTAGAAGCTTTTGTTTGAGTTCATCTCTTCGGGATATTTTTTGAGCAGTTTTATTTTTTTGCATAGTTTTATTTTTTTTTCATGCTAATAGAAAGAACTTTTTATTGAGTGGGTGTTTGGTTATTTTGAAATTGTACAAAAAAATATAAAATTTTGAGGTCACAAATTTTATTGAATTTGCATGTTTGGAAATTTAGTCAAAGAAAATTTAAATTTTAGTCAAAGCAATTTTATGTATAAATTTTACAAAATATTATTTTTTATGAAAAATAAAAAAAATTGAAAAAAATTTAAAAGGCACGTTCACATGGGGGAAAATATTTTATTTTCATATTCTTTTCAAAATATTCAAATATATAAGATTTTTTTTTAAAATTTTTATTTCATTTCATGTCATTATAATTTATGCCATTTTTTTTCTTTAACACTATTTATGCTAGTCAAATGAACCCTAATGAAGAGATTATCATTTTTATTATTACTTACTAGGATGAGAATTAAGCATAATTACTAGAAAAAGAAAAAAATTATAATGAGAAATTTACCCTTTAATTGAAATTTCTTTTTTTAACAAAACGGTCGCCGGCTGGTGAAGGTTATTCCACCATGGAGCAATTAAATCTAACTACCCCTAGTCTTGAGCGGCTAAACTTGGGCTAGACCTGGTCACTCATGACTAGGGGTGTAAACAAGTCAAATTTGTTCGCGAGTTTTTTGCGCTCGATTTGGCTTGTGCTCATTAATTTTGTGCTTGAAAAAATACTTGGCTCGAAATGGATAAACTCGTTGAACAACGAACAAAGTTTGAGCAAAGGAGTGTTCAGTTCGGCTCGGTTTGAAACTCGAGCACGATGGGTTTAAATTCGAAAAAATGTTCGGCTCGACTCGGCTTATAAATATTATTAAGGTCACATTGAACTTATATAGTGTTTTAAAAAAAAATTAATCATATATAAGTTGAGCACATAAACATTCGTTAGGCTCGAATTTGGCTGGAGTTTGGCTCGAATCAAGCCCAAACATTATAAATTTTGGACAAGCTTGGTTCGATTCGTTTACATTAAAGTTCAGTTCGGCTCGTTTTATATCAAACCAAATTCAAGCATACCCTTGCTTGGCTCGGCTCGACTCGTTTACACCCTTACCCATGACTCGGGGTGGCCAAATCTGACCGCCCACGACCAAGGGACGATTGGACTTGGCCGCCAATTACAATTGATATGGGTGTCCTAGTTCGAAATCGGGCCGTTAGGGCACCTCTCCATTAAATTTTTTATAGTAAGGGTATTTTAAACAATTCTATTTTCTCCTATTTTCTAGTAATTAAGCCTAATTTCCCTATCATTTAGTAATATAAAAAAGTTTCCTTTTTCTAGTAAAAACCTCAGAGTATTTTCAAGGGACTAGGACCCCTAATTTTAAAAAATAACAAGTTTATATTGGGAAAAAAATTGATTAAAATATAAATGTGTGTATATATCATGACAAATTTAGATGTTTTAATTATTTAGATTTGATTAAATTGGTCTAAAAAATATAGATGCTCTTAAATTTGGCTTAAATTAAAAAATGTAGATACTCTTAAAGATATATACATAATATTTTTTTCTAATTCAAATTATAATTGATCTCTCTCTCTCTCTCTTTGAGAACTATTTTTTTATTTACGCAAGCTAGAATTCAACTTGTTTGAAGACAAACCAGGTGGCCCGTTTCTTGTAAATTTTAATGAAAATGAATCGAGGATTTTAAAATTCGTTTTACTCCCAATAAGTCCATGGGCCCGTGAACTATACTTATAAAAGAGTGACGTGTAATCCGCGCGCCGATAAATCGGTCGGCGAAATGCACTGATAAGCCCGCAAAAAAAGGCGGGAAAGGAGAAATTTTGCATTCCTCTCTCCCGATTCACCCCTCCCTTCCTCCTCCCACTCCCATCTAAGGGTAAGATTTTCTCAATTTCATCATTTTCCCTCCAAATCTTGATATCAATTCCATCATCGTTGTTGAAATTTGCATCTCAATTCACTTTTTCCCATTTTTTTGTGATGTAATTACGGTGCGATTTTGAAGTTGTAGCTGTGCAAATCACTTTTTCATAGATCACCTGTGAAACCATAGATTTTGGGGTCGGTGGAAGAAGGGATTGTAAGAGTAGAAGAGATGACAGTAGCGGCGCTCTTATTGTGGTTCCTACCCGCCGCCGCCGCCGTTTCTACTATTCAACGTTTGTTAAGAGGCTCTATGGCCTGTTGGTCGTGTTGGTTTAACATAACATCATCGCATGAATCGATGGTAAATATGTAAGTTTACGAAATAATCCAAAATGGTGCATTTCGATTATGATTTTTTGTTTTATATAAGTAATTTTCTTAATTTTGTCTATGCCCTGCAACGCTCCGTCGAACGTAAGGGCGTCGTACTAAACATCGGCAATATATAATTTTTTGTAAATTTTGTTAATTTATTATCAAGTCTGTTTCTCTATGATGCGACCACTCTCTTCTCTTGAGAATTCCTAAACAAGAGAGCATATAGAGAAATAACATTAAAAATCAGAGAGTATATTAAGAGATGATATCTCAAAATAGCTAGGAGTGTAAACGAGCTAAGTCGAATCGAACGGGGCTGTTTTTGAATTCAACATGATATTTAACGAGCTTGTTCGAGCTTATTTGAGTGCTTGATAAATTTTTTATTTATTATGGTTTGAGCAACTCGCTCAAAAGTTATGGTGTTTGAGTTTGGTTCGTATTCGGCTCATTTTATTTTCAAGTTGAGCAAATATTTGTGTTCGGCTCAGTAATTGTATTATATATCGACCAATGACAAGTTGATCAACTAGTAGATGAGCTTAGTATTGACGAGTCGAGTCGAGTTGAATATTTTTTCGAGTTTTAATATATTGAACTCGAGTTTTGAATCAAGTTGAGCCGAACACTCCTTACTTAAAGTTTTGTTCGTTGTTCAACGAGTATTTTTTCGAGCACAAAATTAACGAGTATGAGTTGAAGCCGACTCGAGCCGAATGTAAAATACTTGCGAGCAAGCTTAACTTATTTACACCCCTACAAATAGTTTAGTAACCAAATCAAGTGACTTATGACTTTATCTGGTGCCCTCGTTGACGATACCAGATTCGTCAGTTTCACATTTGAATACGTATAAATTTATATGACGACCGATTGTGTGAACCTTATGTTAGAAATTTTTTTTTGCCGTAAAGTTTATTAGGATGACCCATATCTATTCTTTTTGAAAAAAATAATTAACCCTCCTCCGAACGGCACCGGTAATGACCGCGCCGACTAGGTTGTGAGGCAATAAGACATGGCCAGCCATCGCCGGATTTGCTGTGCAGCCTTATTAGTGGTGACTAGACTAAGCCTTGCCAGGGGACAACTAGGCCTAGCTAGATATGGCTGGATCGATAGTGGCCTGATTTGGTCGCATCTTAAAAAAAATTTTATGTCACTACTGGATTTAGCCACTACCAGCACTGGCCATACCTTAAAAAAAAATTTCTACCACTGCTAGACTTAGCTAACGAGAGCTAGATCTGGCCACACTTTAAAAAAAATGGTCAGCTGGCAATGACCAGAACCTAGCAGCCACTGAAGGAAAAGGTGGAGGGTTTTGTTTTTTTTTTATCAAATCTATATCATTCTTATCATCGGACGATCCAAATTAAAGCTTGGGGTAGGAACATGTTCCTGCCCTGAGCGGAAAATTTTTCCCTATATAAATAATGACGGGCCAATTGATTGTCGAGAAGAAATTTTTTGTCTAACGCCGGTGAAGCAAGTTACATTTAATATTTGCATACAATAATTAATTTATATATGTTTCTAGGTTTTGCAGTTTTCTTCTACAGCCCAACACATGACGTGGTGGAAGTGAACAAAGCAGACTACTACTCTTGTCGCATAACCAGCTCCATTCGCACCCACCGAGACGGTGCCACGGTGATCCCCCATGATCGACCTATCACGCTACTTCATCTGCGCCACCATCGGCCATTGCCAGTCTGGTATGAAGCTCCAAGTCCAAGTCCTCCCACTTCCAGACATTGGCAATGCACCAGCTCCACCCCAATCAATCTACTGCCCCTGCTGCCCCCACAACACCTCTTAAGATGGTTGTGTAAGGAAGTAGGAAGCATACGATGGATTGTGAAACTTGTGGGAGGAAAGCTATGTTTACCTGGGATGGAATATAGTGGTCTCTTCTTTTGTTTGGGTTAATCAATTTGGTACTTGGATGGGAATGTTGATTGTAGATACATCTGATATATGTATTGGACTGGTAATGTCAGACATATAATCTTGCTGTAACCGTGGCCAGCGCTGGTGGCCCGTATCTGTATGTTATGGTTGTATGAACTCGTTTTTCAAATGTGGAAGTTCTCACATTGTCTTAATTTGGCTGGACGCCCGTAAATGACATCGATGCATCGTTCGTGGACAATAGTTTGAAAATTCTAGACTCACATCCTTCGTTAGATTGGTGTACTCGTGGAGTTGATTTTTGGCTGACAAGTAGCATATCTAAATGATTTTATCTTAGAAAAAAACAGTGATTTTTATCATAGGAGACAAATTTGACATAATAATTATATTATATGAACTATAATCTTATTCAACTGAATCATAGGGTAGAGTTTTTACGTGAAGAGTGTGCATCTTGTCAAGGAGACTTACCCACGGAATTTGACGTAAAAAGCGCAGTGTCAATTCCGAATGTTTTTAGACAAAAAATAGTTTTAAAATGGACATGAATATTATTTAACTTAATTGCTATCTTCGGAAATAGCACTTGTGTAACAAGCAACAGTTATCCGCATGACCCGCAAAGCCCACATTGTGTGCAGGTCCTTACTCCGGCTTGAAGTTAAGGATGAAACTCAGAGTTAATAATGGGAAAATTCAGATTGTTACATTTTTTTTTATCTTTCGCCAATTAGAGTTACAATGTGAGGAGTCAGATTGCTTACAATGTGCATGTCTACATTTTGTTTTGATGCTAAGGATAAAACTCAGAACAGCAGATTGCTTATTTTCCCTTCTAAAAAATAAATTTCAGTCTGATGTAGCTATATCTCAGCCAGGTGTTGCCCCTGGAAAAAGTAGTTAGCTCTTAGCTAGACCTAGGCAATGAACAATATTAGTATGCGATTTTCACTATTTATGAAATGGTTACCAGAGTTCGAAATGCATGAATGACTTTCATTTAAACACTACTAGTCCAGTCCCTCATGGTAACAGTCGTAAACCATGAAGTTATCATACAAGAGAGATCCACCTTGATCGTAATGAAGAAGGAAATAGCACTGGTCACAAAAATATGAAGGGTTCTCTCGTGCCCACTTGTCGTCAACTGTGATCCTTGTTGCATGATAAATATTGCAGATAGAGCATTTAGGACGACGCTCTCGATGTTGATATGTGATAATTGGGTAAGCCAATCGGTTCTGAACATCTTCAGGGTGAATCAGTCTCAAGTCTCTAACCACTATAATATGTTTGCAATCACCCTGCATAGTAATTAGAGAGGAGAAAAATTGGATTGAAATTGTTTGGAAAGCACAAACAATGTCTCCATGAACATAAGAAGAATGGATATACAGTTTCTGAATATAATTGTCATCATCAACAACTGAACCTTTCAATCAAGTGACTCATCCCTCTAAAAGTAATCCGAGCTACAGATTCAGAGATATCTTTGATTTTTCTTTGTGAAAACCTACATGTCCTAGCATACAATGTGCTTTCTACAATCATTCCCATCCAAAGAATTTTCTACAAAGATAAACCAATCATTCAATGTGCCTTATAATGAAATGACCAAACTGACAGATTCAATGCAAAGCGCAAAGTCCACAAACTACTGGTTACATTTTTTGCTTGGCAAGCTAAAGTGCTTAAGCAGTTCGGTGAAAGATGAGTGCAATACCTGGTGACAATATAGATAACCACAACCTAGCCGAAAATGCAAGTCAACAAAACGAGCATTATGCATGTCAAAAGCTCTGAATGCAGGCAAACGAGAGATCGATTCATTTCCTAGCAAAGACCTTTGCTTCTTCTGCAGTTCTGCAGATATGGCAATATATTCCCATTTTTCCAGCGCCTCCTCCTTCCTATCTCTGAGCCACTGAAATATGGGTTCACTATACCTAATCGCAGAGGAATTCCTGAGATCATTATAAAATGCATCCTGCATATACGAATACAAAATTAATAATAAAAACACTGTCACTCAAAGCAATTCACAGTAAGTAAACACATCAAATTTTTTATAATGAAACCGGAGATTACTTCAATAAGAAAATATGCAGATGTATCATGAAGCCCATTTTTTTGCATTAGGCGATCCATCTTGCAGTTTATTTTATCTCTCAGCTGAGTGAGCATCTGACTTCCTAAAACAAGTATTTCCTGCACCTGGGAAAATGCGAACACATGAATTCTCTGGATTGGAGTAAAAGCGTGAGGGAAAACATGCAGAAGTTTGTTCATCATGCACCAATTGTTATCTGTCCAAACAGTCCACCAGCTAGCATTAAGATGCTTAGTAACATTTACAACTATATCAGACAATGACCAGAGGAAATCTTAAATAAACCATTTGGAATATTAAGCAAGAAAAAAAACCTCTTTGATAAGAGCTATAAAATACTTTTTTTGCTCCACTAGTTGAAACTCTACCAGAACAAGGCCCACCAACAGTATATATACACCTGATAACTTTACAAGCACAGTAACCAATTCTTGCCAATGAAATTGACAACATCGTTGAAACTCCAAATTACAACAGCATGTATAATCCATTCTAGCAAAACTACACTCTATTTACCGTCATAATCTGTTCCATGAGTAAGAACATATCAAAGAGAAGTATATGCAAGCATGTTTATGAGCATATTTGATCAATCATAATAATCTTAAATTTCATAACATATACCCAGCCCCAAATTCCACGATATCTTTAAAAGCTACATAAGAATAAGTTAGGGTAAAAAAAGCATCACTCTTTTCGTATAACAGATATCAAGGTTAGGTAGGTTACCACTAGTTTTAAATACCTTTAGGTTTGTTCTCCTACTATCAAAAACGTCAATAGTAATAACAGTGTCTGGTTGGCAAATAGGCACGTAATCAGTGGTTGGTGAGGACTTGGTCTGCAAAAAACACAATTATCGAGAGTGTCAGGATTATTTACTTCAGAAATAAAAGAACTCATATATCCTAGTGCATCAATCCACCACATTCATAACGTAAACAATCTTCATCATTCTCATAACAGTTTAAACAAAAAAAGGAGTTACCTTAAATTCTCATTTTGAATTTATGGCAAAAAGATAAAGATTATCAAACAAAAGGTGCATGTCTAAAGTATCAACCTACAAATTCTTATTTTCTTTGATGATCTTCAAAATATTAAGAAAAGCCATCATATATATAATCCTATAAGAACAAATTGCAGTCTTCGTCAGAATGCCAGTACCAAAACCCAAAATTTCATTACTCTTAAGCAAAAAATTCATCCTACTACCATTAGTGCTTTATCATGCATAAATAATTTATGAAGAACAAGTAATAAGTAACATGCAAGCTCAATCAACCATAGGTAGCTATAGGAGACTCTGCACCTGTTGAATGAAGCGCACTGATGAGGCCATAAGCATTGGCTAAAAATAAATTGTTATGCACACACCTTCTTTGATGTGGTTATAGATCTAAGAGATCTCGTGCTTTCAAATTTCTCTGATGTGGACAGTGCCAACTCATCCATCTCGGCCATGCCACTACATGAAGAAACAACAAATTGTGTTGACAAATAATACTTAACAAACAATAATTAAGTTAGTATAACATAGGAAAATAAATTCTTGCTTGAAAGAATGCAGCTTGGCAACAGCTTTATCTTCATCTTGTTTTTCCTTGATCTTTGCTAGCTCTTCTACTTTTGCTACATAGCCACCCTGCAAATATATATTCAGCACACAAGATGAATAAAGAAAGTTAACTTACTGAATACTAGGGGCATGCACAGAAGAGAAAAAAAAAATCAGAATAAACACAATCACAATCAGAATCCAAATAAAAACTTTGCATAAAGCTCAAGATAACTAAATTAACTATATGCAAGCCATTCGGTTGTTCATATCAGTGTCAAACTTGAAATGGTAAACAAACGGGGATCCATGAAGCTGGATTGCAGAAGCCACACATAGAGAAAATTACAATTTAGCAAATCTACAGAGGAAGGAATATGGATTTTAGTATCTATTGCGCGCATTAGAGTAATTAAGGACAAAAAAATTGTGAACTGAATGGGATAGCAATACTGCTAGAAATAGAATATGGTATTCTGTGAAAATTAATTATCTCCAAATCTTTGCAAACCACAATTTGGTTATTTAAGAGTCTATGAACTCATATTAAAAGGAGTAGCTAAAATAGAATGTACATTATGTAATGCCTTATTCCCCCATACGCTCATTCAAGCATTCACATTTTTAAACTAGTAATTGTGAATCTGTTGCATAAAATTCGAAGCATGGAACAAAACCAAAATAAAAAAACATTTCTTTTTCTACCATCTAATCCTAGATATAGGTTGAGGACATGGATCCTAATCTAGGCCAACACCTTTATTGATGACTACCCCCCTTCATCGGTGGATGATTCAAAACCAAATGAAGCATAAGAAATAAAATATCATATAGAATTTTAAGCACGATAACAAAACAAAAGCTAGTGATTATATACATTTCATAGGAAAATAAAAACAAAACATACTTCAAGCTCTCCTGCACGAATCTCTCGGTCAAAAGCTCTCCCCTTCTTTTTGTTCATTCTTTTTATCACAGCATTAGATAGTTTAGAGGATCTTCTGCTTTCACACGATCTTTTGGCCAGACCACTAGCATCTATACTGCAATTATCCATTCCTGAAGGTTCTAAGATTGAATTAAGCGGCCTTATAAGACAATGAAAAAATCTTACAGTCAATACAAGAAAAAAATCATCTAATACGACAAAATTTTAAAAAACAAAGTCAACAACTAAGGAAAACAAGTTGCCCACATTTCACCATTGTTTTCCTCAGCATTATGAAATGATGATTCAACTTGCTCTTCATCCTGCACCACAGCACAAGGAAAACATCATATTTTTACGTGACTTGAAATTTGAAGATTCAAATTCTTCTAACTAAAAGACAGGGAGGTGCCTTAAAAGCTTCCTTGAGGGCTCTTCGTACAAGTTCTTCCTCGGAAAGAATTTTAAGGTCATCAACCCTATAAGGAATGAAACAAACAGCTCAAAAGAAGTTTCACAAAGCTGCGTAATGTGATAAATCTCATCCAGTAAATGTTGTGGTTAGATACATAACAATATAAGCAATTAATTTCCTTAACGTCGATGCCATCATCGTCATCCTATGCCAGATAGGCACAAGTTGGGAACATGAATTTTGCGCCGTAAATTGTTTGTTTACACACATAAATTGAACACACTAACTATGAAGCAACAATTACAAGGTTCACACAAGAGCCGCCCTTCCAGTTGCAATCAGCTTAAATCTTTTAACGTAACATCTTTCATTTTCTTTTTCTTCCACTGTAAACGATATTCAAAGAGCAAATATAATCAATATTATGCATCTACTTAAATTATCAGATGACCGTGAATTGAAATATCAATATCACATCCAATTAACTTCTACATCAAAAAAAATTAACGAACTTGGAATACCGAAAAAAAATCACATGTAATCACAAATGTAGTAAGAAAACGCGGAAGGAAAGAAGAACCATTACGCGAGTTCGTCTTTGAATTCAGTCGTCGAAATCGAAGAAAGCTCCGCCTCCAACCCCTGGGCCAAACCGACCAACTCGTCAGTTCAATCCGACTATCATCGGCGTGGGGAGAAGATGAGGGGGAAGAGTAAGACGACCTGGAGCTCGTCGAGGACGGCGGCCTGGAAGCGTGGGATGCTGGTGATGGCGCCAACGGAGTCGGGATCGACGAGGGGGCTACCTCGGGGCACCGATACGACCGCTTCCTGCTCCGGTTGTTCGATATCCGCCATGGCCGCCGTCGCTCGGCGGCGTGCGACAGGAGAAAGTGGCCGGAAAGAGAGTAGGCCGCCGCGGCCGTCAGTCCCGGCGAATCTCGGCCCGGCCGTGGTTAGAACCTAATGCTCCGAACCAAATCTAATGTACTTACAAATTACAATAACCTAATTCTCTGAACCGAACCGAACACTCTGGAGAAAAAAAAAAAAAACGAACCAGACAGTTTATGACCACCTTGTCCTTTTACAGACTTCCTATTTCTCAAAAAATAACAGATTTGTCAGGAGGGCTTAATTGTAAAAAACACGGTACACCGTTTTATAGATTGTCAAACAATAAAGCCATACATATGTGCGATATGATCCGTGACTCCCAATCCTAATTAAATTTTAAACTACCATTAAATGTACAAAATTTTAATATGTGATGATACATACATACGTACAACGGGTCTTAAAATCTTAATTATTCGTCGTCCCTACCCAAAAAAAAAATGTATTAGTTGTAAGATCACCAAGCTTTCGCTATAGAAGACTGGAGCTAACTTCAAAATAATAATTTATCTACCTTAGTCTTTTAAAGTGGATTAGGTTTCTAACACTCCTTACTTGTAGGTTTTTCACAAATAAACTATCTAAAAAATAGTAATAAATCTTTTAACTACCAGCAAAACTAATTGTAGGTTTTTCACGAAGAAACTATACAAAAAATAACAATAAATCTACTAATTGATAACAAAACTAAGATTGAAAAAAATAGAGTCCATCAAATCATAAAATTATTTTTTTATATATGTATATCACATATATATTCTCTTATTATTTTTTTCTTTATTACTACTTTTTCAATGAATTAATTTATACAATGCTCACTTTTGCACGAGTATCTTGGCTAGTTAATGTTGGAAGGCTCCTCATAGTCTTGCATCATTCCTAATTACCCATAATAGCCGACTGAACTTTACGTATGGGAATTATCCAAGCAAGTTGCAATTATGGACATTTGTTTGTATTACCTTTTTTTGATCTCTTTATTGATTTCCAATTCCTTCTCAGTTATGCAAAACCTTGTTTATATAAGAAATGAAGGTGACCCAGTGTGAAACTACTATTGTTATGCTTCTCTAACGCCAAGTGCAGATATCCCTTGCTCTATAAGAAAATGGAAGGTAGAGAATGTATAGAAGACAACATTATCAATAATATCATCTTAAGAGTCAAATAAGTGTCTTCAAAAGGAATGATTACTGGATGTCCTTATACAAAAGAAAACCACAGACGCCTAAGCACGTAGACGAAAAATAATAATTCTGATAAACTATAATACCATCGTGTAAAATCTTCATTTCAATGCAAATAATTCACAGTTTTACTGATATAAAAGATAAATAACACGAATGCTTTTATCAATTACATGATAGATGATTTTATTTTGTTCTTGACAAGCCACCCGAATTACAGGAATTGTCATACACAATTAGACAATCTCACTCCAAATTTCATCGCACCATCGAGATTTTTTCATGTTAAAATGATAAACTACGTGAACCTTAATTGAGCCTCAACTCGTATTCACCCACCAAGGTTACATACCTTGCCAAGGGAGAGCTTGGTGGCCACTTTTGCCAATGATTTCCAAATGTCAAACCTGCGAAATTAAGGACTTAATAATAAGGGCACGGAGGCTACTTGATCTAGGATCTTGTTATTAGTAGTTTCATACATTCCTTTGAGGTCAATTTATTATTATACAAAATCATTTACTACGTAGTTAACTTATTTACCAAACCCCTTGAGACAATTATACATGTATTACAGACCTTGAAAATAAAATCATTGATTATTGACTGGAAGTTTCGTTTCCACTGGATTCTAAACTACTTCCCCCTTTACCTTGTTAATCTGAATTTCCACTGGATTCTCTTGTCGGTGCCAATTTGGACTCCACCTGATCGTTTCCCCTTAGCCGACCGTTAGCATTCAGATGTATACATGTAACCGATAAGTGTTATGCTTCCATGAAAAGGCTAACTTTATCTACATTACTACAAATTGATAAGAGATATATTCAAGTTTAGATGGCCATAGATAAAAATTAACAATATCATACTCCAGACTGTGAATAATGTTTATTGATTAGATCATTGTGGGATAAAAATCAACCTCAGGACCGCTTGCTGACAGCAGCAAGCCATTCAAGATATGGAATACAAGAAGCAATATTTTTTTTTTCGATTTCCCACCACTTTATCACGAGTAGGGGTGTAAACGAGCCGAGCCAAACCGAGCAGGGTGTGCTTGAGTTTGGCTCGTTATAAAACGAGCCGAGCCGAACTTTAATGTAAATGAGCCGAGCTTTAATGTAAATGAGCCGAGCCGAGCCTGTCCAAAATTTATGGTGATTGGGCTTGGTTCGAGCCGAGTTCGAGCCGAGCTCCAGCCGAACTCGAGCCTAGTGAATGTTTATGTGCTCAACTTATATAAGATCAAAAAAAAATTTGAACACTATAAAAGTTCAATATGACCTTAATAGTATTTACGAGACGAGCCGA
>JAVDBV010000912.1:0-28223 GCA_032619315.1 Piper longum
ATATATATATATATATATTTGTTGGATTAATTGAAATAGCTTGATAACTGTTCTTTTCGTTCAGAGTTGGATGATGCTGCTAGCTGGTAGTGATTGGTGTCATCTTATATATATTGGGCACCTCATGATGATCATTAGCATTAACATGCGATAAGTACACGAGTACTGTTTAATAAAAGTGATGAGGTGTATGCTCACTGCGAATCGGACAGTTGCAGGCAGATTCTTTGTACAAATGTTTGGTGGCCATGGCCATAGCCGGAGTTAAAATTAGCTTTTGATCGATGTTCCATGGAAAACATACAATAAAAGATTGTGCATACATATATGGTGTGCAACGGGTGGATCCCCGGGGAGAGGAGTTTGGCAAGGAAGCCAAGCGCGGGAACTGGAAATATAAGGAATAGAAGGATCAAATGAAAGGGGAGGAGTGGTATTGGCCATAATTTTCTAGGAACTGATAGCAGATGAATAGAGTTGATGTAGGAGAGAGGAGTCACCTTCTGATCCTTGGATGATGGCTCCCCCTTGGGTTCTTCTTAAATGCTCGAATAAGATGCCATGTTTTTCAGTGCCAAATCTTCCAAGAGCTCAAAGACAAAGGTGTCTCTTGCACCCTTCTGAAACAGTCAGATGCAGCAGCCGGGCAGGAGCATCTTTCCATTTAGACAGAGACCGTTCTAAGGGAGCAGATGAAGAGCATTTACACACCTCAAAGAAGAAGCTCTGCACGGGGGACTTTTTCGCAACCGAAGAGGTTTGGAAGAGGGGGAGAGATGAAATTGGTCTTCTCGGTAAAGGGGAGGATTTATGTCTTTTTGGTTTTCTTGTTTGTTTTGTTTTGGATCCTTCTCTGACCCATTTTTAATGCGAGTAAGGGTATCCACTTTTTACGATCTAGTAATTCAGATACGTTTAATGTTGCAGGGCCATCATAAATGGAGTAAAAACCAGCTTTTTACCCCTTTTTCTTTTATTCACCATGCTTTGAAATTAAGTCGGAACGCTAGTTACAGGAAAGCCTGCGCGCATGTGTAGTCCGGGAACCTTTTGACTGGCCTGGTTTTTACTTTTTTACATCTTTAATTTGAATTTATTAAAAAAATTACAAAGAAAATTTCACAAAACTTAATTCTGATAGGTTGAAATCTGTTTTTGGGTAAATTTTTATTTTTATTTTTATTTTTTTAATCACAAAAAGTTTTCCCTCTCAGGGACCTCTAACCGAGGCTTAAGAATTGGCTATATTTTTTCCTACTATTTTTAAAATTTAAACAACTTTATCAATGTAACTATTTAGTTTTGTACTTAAAGATTTTGCTTTGATAGGTGGGAGTGTGTGAATTCTTTTATAATTACCACATTGTACATTGTCAAAATTTTAATAATTATCCTATTTATTTTAAATATTTTTGTCGATATTTTTTCATTTATATATTTAAAAGATACTAGGCAAGATATTGCATGCAATCTATACTGGATAAATTTTAATTTTATATATAAATTTTTATTGAATAATGAGATAACATATAATAATTTAATATATTATATATATATATTATGATTGACTTTAAAGATATATCTTATTTCAATAAAAAGATAAAATATAATTATTTTATTTTTTTAAGGATAATTAGACAAATCCTTATTATAAGAAGTTAAAAATATAGGTTAATCAGATTTAAACCTGTAACCTTCTAATATAAAAGATACTTTTTTTAAGAAATTGAAGTTGGCAAGATTTAAACATGTGATCCCTTATAAAAGATATTTATTTTTGTAGGCTGATTCTCCTTCTTTTAATCTCAGGCCAATATTAAGTTCCTCTTTTACTAATAACAGTACTTTTGCTTGTTTTTATGTCCATAATTGATTAATAATCGAGCTATGTGGTATAATTTAATCAACCCACCCTCATGTGAATAAAAAAGAAACTATATTAGTTAGAATTTATTTTTGCACATAATTTTTTAAAATTCAGTTTCAAAATAACTTAATCGATTTCTTAGTTCGTTTTGTTTCATTTGCACAAATTACCATTTTATCTTGCTTGCTAAAAATATTCAAGGTACAATAAATGAGAATGTGGCTTGTTATTTATTTAAAACCAAAATAGACCTAATGTTCCCGGCCGTCATAATTCTTCACCGTGCAGCTTGAGGGCAATTGGGCAAATTTAGAAATTTCTAATGAAATTCTTTTATGAAATATCCGACCAACGTCCGGTGCATATCATTTTTTTCGACTTTTTCTTGTAACTAAAAACATCTATTATATAAAGTGAACGCTGCATGTATCCCTACCATCCTTCTGAAAGTGTATATGGATATGAAAGTAGTCTTCTTTTTCATTTTTTGTTTGCCAGCTTTTTTTAGCTTTTAACAAAAGTTGTTTTTTGGGTAAGAAAAAATCGTGCTAATTACTCTATCCCTGAAAACGTTAACACGACCAATTTCTTAGGTTATTATGACTATGATTGCTATATAATACCAAAGTTTAAAAAATCGAAACTCAGATTTGACTCGACAAGTCATTGAACTGACTGGGAGTCATCTATATTAAAATTTTAATTATATAAATAAAATTTTATATAAAACTAGTATATTATATATGATTTATATTACTTAAAAATATTAATTTAGCTGATCTAAAAAACTAATATATTTTAATAATTTTTATGACATGACTCAAGAATGAGTTAATTATTAAATCCGTTAGTATAAAATTATTTATGAAATTTGACTCGAGTGAAGCCAAGTTGACTCGGAGATTTTTTGAGGTTTTAAAATTATCTATAATAAACTTAGTTTGTCTTCTTTTCTCAATAATAACAGTTTGGTCCATTTCTTTTTATCCGATGTTTCGAACGAGACAATGTCAAGGCCCATTTCAATGAAAAGCTGTACAGCCCATCACATATCACTTCCACCTTTGCCTAAAGTTATCGTGGCCCATTTTACATCAACGTGCCCTTGTCCGATGCCGTTCTTCACCTACACATTATATACACGCTTTTCTGCTATGTGGACCCCAAATCTGATCAGGTTCATATAAATAGGCGTCCAATGAAGGCGACGATCAAATTAGTACAATCAATTAATCAGTTGCCATATTTATATCTTCATATCGGGTCAGTGGTAATAGTGGGCAAGGAAAAGATATATGCATTAATCGACAGAGGATTCATGATACTGATACTGTTACAAGTTCATGAAGCACTGTTGCAGAAATCAGAAAGAGGTGAACCATTAAAATCTTAGTTAGATATCCCAAACCATGTCTGGCGAATACTGGAAATAGAGAATTTTGTAAGTAAAAATTGTAAATGCATGTGTGTGGCAAGTGAGGCCACCGCGACGTTTTCATTTCTACTGCAAAGCTTCAAACTCAACCTAACTCTGGTTCCACTTCTGGCAAGGGGAAGGTGGAGCATGGATCTTGTCCTTATTAACGGGTCTTTCCTTGTTGACGATGCTAAGGTTGCAGCACCTCAAAAGGGAATGCAAGAGTAGTTTCCTGGAGTTAAGAGTACGTTTGTTTTTTTGCATTACCCAACTTATAAAACTAGCTAGCTGCTAGATACACAAATCTCCTCTTCATTTGGGTGGTTAATGTTATTTCTTTAATGTATGTATCCAGTTAGAAGATTAATACAAAAATGGCCAAGTAATGAGCTTTGATTGTATATTTCAGGTAAAGTTTACCACACGGAGCTGGTATTTCTTTAATGTATGTATCTAGTTAGAAGATTAATACAAAAATGGCCAAGTAATGAGTTTTGATTGTATGTTTCAGGTAAAGTTTACCACACTGAGCACGAACAACCTGGCTAGAATATTTAAGATTCCAGAATGTGAAATAAAAGAGTACTTGCAAGTGATAAATGGTTGTGAGGAAGATCAGGGGGTTTTACAACCATTACTCTACAATGACTGCAACCAATATTTGATAGAGATGCTGCAGCCAACTGCATGCAAAACATTTATTAAGCTGATAAAGTTTTTGAAAAAAAATAGAACTGGTTGGTTGAGCATATGATGAATTGATGAACTAGATTAATTGAACCAAGAGATTACTTTAAAAGGCACTCACTCAATCAAGAAGGCGAGTGAATTAGTAAAAGAAGGATGATAGCTGTGTTTAATAAACATAGGTTATATGATAAGACTACCATGAAAAGAGAGCATGGAGCTTTAGTTCTTTAAGGCTAAAAATAAATATGCAATGTGACAAGTGTCTTATTTACTTCGTTAACTTGTATAAATTAGCGAATGACATAAATTAATTACATAGATCAAACCATGATAACAAACCATTCGCCTTAAACTTCATATGGCTTATTGATATATAGCATATCACCTCAGTAATTTCTCTATACTGCCATGGTTATGAGAATACCAGTACGAGGGGGACAGGGTGATCCAGTTGTGTTGAGCAATGTTAAAGCTCATTGATCATAGAGCAGGCCACCATTAATTTGATACTGGTGGAATTTATGATGCACAGTGTTCAATCCATCGTCAGGCATTCACTATCTCAACACTCCCAACTCTTCTTTTAATTGATGCTAAGATGTCCGCCTCTTCCCTTATTCATGATTTTCCAACTCAACCTATGTTTTAATTTGAAGATGCCACCATTTTAGGGGAGATTAAACAACCCTAAGAATAGAGAGGGGAACATAATTAAGACAGTTGATTTTGGTGATACACAAATTAGGGTGTCTCTTGATCTAGATGCAGCTATCAGTCCTTTGTTTTTCTCGGAGCAAAGCAACTATCAGACTGTTTCGCCTATTATTCTGTTCCTTATTTAAATTCACTTCTTGGGTTGCCTACATGTTTGATTTTCACAATTTCAATTTAGTTAATAGTTTGTGCTAAACTTAATTATTGGAAATAACATATTTCGATGCGGTTAGTCTCGTCTCTTGACTTCCATGAGGATACGTGATAAGATTCTATTCTTATTAACAACTTAATAATCACTTGAACGGGTCGCATATAAACGGCCAAGCCAGGCCGGGTCCAGTGCCACTCTGATGTTTGTTTTCAATTTAGTTATACCAAAGTTGGTTAAATCAAAGTGGAGTTGTAATTTTGTGAGACGAATTTGGGCGACTTTAAAACCCATTCTAAGTATGTAATTTTCTTTTGCATTTTATATAATTCTCTAAATTGAGTTGACCAAGCTCTTAGATGGTACACAAAGATTAAACCTGTCTATTATTTTTAAAATTTTATTACGTGTACAATTAAAATTGGTTTTTTATGTTAAAAAAATCTTTATGACCACAATGATATATAAATAATAAAATATTAAATAAATAATTTAAGTAGAGATCAGCATTTAAACGAGCCTCGAGCTGGGGCTTGATCAAACTCAAGTTTTAACTCGAGCTTAAATCAACCACTCCTTTGATCCATAATTAAAAAACTTGGGACTTGTAGGTGATTGAATAGGCTATGAAGTGGAATCAGCTCTGTGTTGACTCTAAGTTGATCACTCATAGTAATTCATAGTAAATTAAAAGATATATAAATTAGTAGATATTATTTAATTCAGCATTTGGAATTGATAAATATATGATTTATTTTAATTCAAATTAAATTTAACTAAACTAAAAATAATATTTTTTTCAAAAAAAAAATTATCGACTCAAGGAGACTTATCAAGAATATTCAAAGAGTCAATCATAAAATTATCTGTCTCAAAGAGACTCATCAAGAAGATCTAGGGATTCAATTATAAAATTTTTCAACAAAAAATTGTGAATAGACTTTAACTTGAAAAGCCTTAAGAGTAGAGTTAACTCAGATAATTTTAAGATTTGAAAAAAGAATTTGAAAACTATCTTTTGAGCTATCAAGAGCTTCGAGGGTAAGGACGCTCGGATCCCTTACACTTTGCATGAGGTATAGATAAAAACGATAAATATTATCTTTTGGTCCATTTGAACTCGTTCTTATTTGTTTGATTGAATTTCAGATTATGTTTAAGTTCAAACTTGGCATCCCTAGAGCATGTATAACATGTTCACCCCTTGTTGATTAAACAGAACACGTCAAAAAAGCTCACTTTTCAAATATGTTTTTTTGATGTCCAATCAATTTCATGATTGGTCACTCTCTACATTTAAAGTAATGTTTTTATCTAAAAGTATAAATAAATATATTTATTATTACAAAATAGCCTAGAACATTGGAAAAAATCCTGCACAGACCAACGCATGCCTTAAGCATGCATTGATTGGGGGAAAATGGCTTAGCATGCATTTTGGGCCAAGCAAACGACAAAATATAAAACCTTACATCGGATTGATCGTTACATTGTACACGCCGTGTTCCATTCTGGGCCACGCAAGTCATCACATTGCGTGGATTAAGTGGATTGTTGACGCATGCATGGCTTGGAGCCTTGGACAGATCCTGTCATTCACAGTTCACACAAACACTTGGGGTTCGTCGAATGTGATGTTGAGATGGTATCTCTTAATTCGTTGCACTTAAAAATGCAAAAGCCTGCTAATCAAAGCTGCTCACATAAAAGGACACGCCTAGACGATCCTGTCTCACCCCTTCTAACATCCGCATTCATGTTGCCTTGGATTCTAGCACATTTCACCCAGAAAACCACACAAAAAAAATAAAAAAACCACAAAGGACACCCCCATCCCATCCCTCCCAAGTAGCCTTTTAAGTTTCAAACCCTTGAGTGTGGCCTGTGGGTGTTTTAATAACTTCCTGTTGGATCGAGTTAATTTAATAAAAGGAAAAAAGAATTCGTATTAGATTTCTGTTATGATTTATACTATTAACTCTAATAATCCCTATTAGTGACGCTGTTTGGATGGCCTGGTAAGGGAGTTCGAGCGGATGGGGAGAGGGAGAGGGAGAGAGCATTGAATGCAGTCTTGGCTTTGGTCACCAAGCTCGGGTCCCCCGGTGATGGAAAGGCTGCAGATGTAATTTCAGTCCCCCCTCCTTTCCTTTATTTTAATTTACTTTTTAATCTCCCCCCCTCATTCTTAGCAACTGAAATTTGCGGGAAAAAGTGACAAGGTTTAAAATTTACAATTTGATGATCATTCGGACTTTAGAAAAAAATTGTAAAAATCCTAGAATAGCCATCCATCCATCTCCTTCCTCATTGCGGCACCCAACCATAATCTTTGGCCTCCCGAGTGTGGCTTGGACCAAATCAATCGATACCTGGTCACCAAAGAGCATAACAGATTGCCGCCAGAAACTATGGACCAAATAACCAAGATTTGTCATCTCAAACATGTGGCCGCCATGGCTCTCTACGGTTGGATTCAGGCGGTGTTGGTTGCCCATTGCCGCCGACTGTCGCCCGTGACATTGATGACTAGATCTTGGTTGGTCTGGCCGATTAAAACAAGAATATTTTAGGATTTCTGAAAAAAAAAATCCCAATATGTTGAATGCTCGTAGCAGTCCCTTAGAATCATAAACTTAAAATAGACCACTGTTTTTTAATAGATATCTCCATAATAAAAGACAAAATGGTTGAAATTTTTTAAAATTTATCCTTATTAGCTGCTGTTTTTTGAACCCCCAGTACACCTAATTACAATTAAAAATCTAAAATTAATGAAGTGTTTGGTCGCAATGTTTTAAGCCTCTTTATTGAAAAAAATATAAAAGTATAACAATAATGGCTGTAATATATGTTGGTAAATTATAAAATGATAAAGGCATTGTTAAAAACTTAAAAATAAAAGAAGAAGGATTGATCTCTTTTTTATTTTTTTCAAATGCTTAAAACAAAACTACCTTATTGTTTCCCCCCAACATTATATAATTATAACAAAAATAATTTTGTGATAAAATTGTTAGGAATCCCTCCCTTATACTTCGTAAGTGGATGGTCCAAGATTTGGGAAAAGAAAGATCCAAAGTTTAAGAAAAAGATGTTGAATACATTGGAAATTAAAAAACTATACATAGGTTAAAGAAAAGTTATGTATCGAAAGTTAGAGATTCCAACTTAATGTAGTATAAAGTCTATCAAGTTTGGCTATAAATACATGTCGCAACATGATGGTTTAGGCATTTAGATCCACAAGTTTAAACATTGGCTTTTAATAAAATCTAAAGGAGTTTTGGAAGAAGTTTATTGTTATCAATATGAATGTCTACTATTTGAGTTCTATTTTGAATTGTCAATTTTTTCTCCAATTGATCTCTTATTGGTATTTTCTATAAGTTATTCATATTTGTCTCAACATTGTTTGTCATTTTATGATGTTGTTGATTTATATCTTTATAAGAGTTTGTGTTCTCTCTATAATCATTTTGCGATTGTAATTTCATGATCATAGTGGATTGGTAAGGGTAGGTTGATAGTGTCGTAATTTTCTTTTTCTTATTTTGAGGAAGGTTTCTACGTCAAAAATTGTGTGCCATATTGTGTTGTTTTTGTTTTAATATCTTGCGACAATTATCTTGTTACACTAATGGGTAGAATTGACATTAGGTTTAAGTATTCCTCAACTAGTGACATTAGAGCTTGGTAACAAATATATTAAGAAGATAACTCTTAAGGAGCTAGCAACTGACACTATTGGAAAAGTAAGATGATTAATCGTTGAACCAATTATAGGTGTCAAACCAGAAAGGATGACTAACAAAAACCATCAAAGACAATGGGTAGATGAAAACATTTATCACCATATGTTTGAAATGCAATCTTCTATATGAAAAGCTTCAAGAGATCTACGAGGAAAACACTTCCGCTAAATAGAACTGGTTGGTAAGGAAACTTATAAATTTATAGTACAAGGATGTATTCATATAATTGAGCATTTGAATAAAATAAAACGTACTCTAACTAAACTTGCTAGGCTAAAAATGACTTTAAATGTTGATGACAAACATGTATTTTGCAAAATTTCTTATTAGATAGTTGGGAGACACTTGTTGTGTCATTGAATAACACGGAAAAGCTAACTATGGACATGACAATAAATAGCTTGTTGAATAAAGAGGTAAGAAGACAATTTCAAGTGGCTACTTCCGGATCTCAAGCTTTGGTCTTGGAAAAAAGAACTTCAATGTCATTCAAAAGAGACAAGAGTAAATGAAGATCCAAGTCTAGAAAGGGCTTCAAATGCTAGTATTATAACGAGCTTGGTCACATAAATAAAGATTGTTGGAAAAGGAAAAAATGTGGACAATAAGATTGAAGATGATAAAAATGCCGATGTTATAAATGATGATTTGTTAATTATTTTTTATTCTGGAAATAATTATTTAATGACTAATTGTGATATTAGTTAGGGGGTTGATTTAGGTACATCATTTCATGCAACTCCTAAGTGGAGTTTCTTCACTACCTATGAAGCTTCTAGTTTATGTGTTGTGAAGATGAGAAACAATGGTGCGCCTAAGATTGTTGGTCAATAAGATGTGTATGTGGCAACCAATATGGGTTACAAATTAATGCTAAAAAATGCAAGACATTTGTTGCTTAAGGATAAATTTGATGTCCACATGTGGAAGCTAGTTAAAAACTCACTCATTGTTACTAATGGGAAGAAATATTATAGTCTTTATAAGACTAATGCAAATTTAGTCTAAAGGTAGGTTAGACTCCACTATTGATTTGTAGCATCACATTTTAGACCACATGAATCAGAATGGACTAAAAGCTTTGAAGAAACAAAATTTTTACCCATGATCAAGGGTACTTCCCTTATGATCTATGTTTGATAGGTAAATAACATAGGGCTTCATTTATTAGTACAAATATAATAAAGACCGAATTATTTGAGTTAGCGTACACCGATGTGTGTAGTCCTATTGAGGTAAAACTCTTGATTGTGCACTTTATTTTCTCACATTTATTGATAATGCTTCTAAAAAAGTTTGGAATATTTCATCAAGAAAATGATGTATTATGACCGCATAAAATGTCTTGACAATTGGATAGTGAGATGCAAGTGTGGGGCCCAATATGATGGGGAGAGGATAGTGACATGAGAAATCCTTGTTTGTACGCTTCTATCTGACCCTAATGAAAGAAAAACCCCTAGCTCTTTGCGAACATTAGTTTGCTTAGCAACTCAGGAGTCAGCAGCTTCAAGATCCAACAAAACTATCCCAGAAGAATAGGTGAAATGGATAAATAACACATAAATCGAGGGCTATGTGGATCCTCTCCATAGAAGCCATCCTTACCATCTAAATCGAGCTGATGTGCCTGAAGTTTGTTTGCAGCATCCATAGCCATAAGTGCTTTTACTCTTGAAAAGTGGTGATCTCATCTCGTCATGCTTGCTGGGAGTTTGTGAAGTGGTCCCTACTCTTTGTAAATAACTTGTTTGCAACATACATAGCCATAAGTGCTTTTACTCATAAGAAGTAGTGATCTTATCTCGTCTTGCTTGCTGGGAGTTTATGAAGTGGTCCCCAATTTTTGTAAACAAAAGAAGAGGAAAGGGGAAAATGCTAATGATGTAGCTAAAGGTGAAATAAACTACCTCCTGAGAGTAGGGAAGACATCACATCTGAAATAGTGTTTCAAGTTCATACTTGAAATATGATCTGGAGTTGGTTCTTCAGTAATCCAAAGGTGTTTATTCCCATTCCGCCTGGATTTGGTATCATAAGTCATATCCTATCAATTTCTTCTTTCATTCCTATTTCTGCTAGCTTTGTGAAAGATTTTGTAAGTGTTCAATTAGACACTGTTTACCTTGATTGAGCTAGAGATGCAAGGTTCCTCCTCAAACGATGGGTGGCATTGAATAAATCCTTAATGTATACTCAAAAAAAAATTCATTCCTTTCTTAACAACAATTTACATCTCATATTGATGAATCAAAAGAGATGTCAACCAATAACCATATTTGGAAACAATGATTAGTGGATATTGGTGCCTTCGAGAGGTGTCTCGGACCCAGCTTTATAGTAAGAGACCCCCAAGCTAAAGCCAAACGACACTGGCTCTATATGATAATTGTTGGGAAAAAAAGAAAAGTAACTTACCACCCATCATGGTGACCCTTTTCTTGTGATCAGGATGAGGTAGATGCCTCCCAATTGGGGTTGGATCGAATCGGAGTTTCCTTAGGAAGCCCATCTCAGGCAGATAAGGGGCAATCTGATTTTGAGGGAATTTCCTTATCTAGTCTTTCAATTACACAATTCCCACATACCACTCCATAACTCTAGGCTTGCAATTCAAGTCAGCCTACAAGACAATAAAAATCAACAGCTGGAAAGGAGTTCTTTCCCAATGACTCTCTAGTAGTAAGAACGAGTTGAGTTGTTTAGCTCATGCGTTCAGGAATCTGCAGCTTCTAGCAAGCAAGCAACAACATGGGGAGGGAGCAGGCGAAGCATGTCTTTTGTAATAGAAATAAAAATATCACTACTTTGCACGGTCCTTACTCTTTTCAGTTTGTTTAAAGCAGATCGGACTACTCAATTGCTTGCAGGTCCTTCAAAAAAATAGCTTGACGCAATAGCAGGAATGAGTGGATCAACACCACTTTTGCCTCATTTAGGCAATTACATGATCCATCAGTGCACACCACTCATTGGGAGACTTCTTAGTGGTTCTAAGAGTTTTTAAGCAGCCTACCATTGTCCTATCATCTTCTCTTTAGCCCCAATAACATCTTTGTTTTAGCTAGCCCCTCTTAAGCATCTTCTTCATAATCAAGCCGAAAGAAGGATGAAGGCGAGCCTCTAAGGGGCAGGGGAAGGCAAGGGAAATGAGCCATTTCAAAGAAGAATAAGACTCGTCCTCTTTTGAGCTACAGAAGCTATTAAACTCAGATACTCAGTAGCTCAGTAGCTTGTTCTCTTCGCTCACTTACTTTAGCTTCATAAAAGAGTGATAGAAGGTGGTAGTCCCTTATCCTTCTTCAAAGTGGGACAGTACCCCGCCTCCCCCCTAGTCTTAGATCATTGGGGAGCAAGTTAAATATCAAGGATAAATGCGAGGAAGGAGGAAACTTGTTTCCGACTGACTAGGTGTGAGGCTTTGTTGATTGAGAATATAGTCAAGTTCAACCTCGATGGATAAGGATCTCATACACACCTTGGTAGCAGGCTCCAGATAGGGGTAGAATGAGCTATAGTTGCTAGGTTCCTCCTAAAATGCCGGCACTTTGAAATTGTGAGGAATTGTGCAAGACTTTCCCTCCCACCCGATTGAAGATTTTCCTAGGAGTAGCTGAGTTTATGACATGAAGAGCATGAGCGATGTGCTTGGTCTCCAATGGTTAAAGAGAAGTTGGAAGCCTGTTAAAATGCCTCAGAAGTGATAATGGTGGAGATATTGTTCAAAAGAGTTTGATGACTATTGCACCTAATATGAGATTAGATATGAGAAGGCAATCCCTCATTCCCCTTAACTAAATGGGGTGGCCGAGAGGATGAACTGAACAATTTCTGAGAGGATTAGATGCATATTGTCTTTAAAAAAGATCCCTAGATACTTATGGGTGAGACTTTAGTAGCTGCTTGTTATTTGATTAGCATGTCTCTCACACATGCTTTAGGTGATGACATACCCGAAAGAATGTGGAGTGGAAAGAAGGTGAACTACACTCATTTAAGAGTGTTTGGGCGCAAGACATTTGCTCATGTGCCCAAAGAGCGATGGTCCAAGCTTGATGTCAAAGTTATGAAGTGCATATTTATAACTTATGGAAATGATAAATTTTGCTACAAACTTTGAGACCCAAAAAATAAGAAAATTATCCGAAGTATAGATGTGGCTTTCATGAAGATCAAATCATTGAGGACCTCAGAAAAGATGAAGATATCCAAGATAAATCCCTAAAGAAGTATGAGAAATTGAAGGAACCATCAATATTAAATCAAGCTAAAGAAGTGGCTCAAGATGAGGAGAAACAAGAAAATAAAGTTCATATTCCTATAGCTAGTGACGATTATAGAGAAATTGATGTAACAAATAAAAATATTATTAATGATAATATTATTGATAATGTTGATGGATAGGAAATTGAGACTTATATTTAAGGGGAGACACCTCAACCAAGGAAGTCAAGTAGGGTCCTAATTTCATCCACAAAGTATCTATCTTCAGAATATGTCACTATCATTGAAAATGAAGTGCCGAAAAATTTTAGTGAAACTGTAAGTCACAAGGAGAAGGACAAGTGTATGAAGACCATAGTAAAAAAATGAAGTTTTTACATGATAATCAAATTTATGAGTTGATTAATCTTTAAAAGGGAAAGAAGACTTTAAAGAACAAATAGGTCTTTTGGATCAAGCATAAAAAGATTAGTTTACAACCTAGGTACAAGACAAGACTAGTTGTAAAAGGCTTTGGATAAAAAAATGTATAGATTTCAAAAAATAATTTTCATCGGTGGTTAAAATATCTTCAATTAGGGTTGTTTTAACATTGGCTGCAAGCATGAACTTGGATGTGGAAGAACTTGATGTTAAGATGACTTTTCTACATGGAGATCTTAATGTGACTATCTATATGGAGCAACCTAAAGGTTTTCAAGTTAAGGGAAGAAACATATGGTTTGGAAACTAAAGAACTTGTATGGTCTCAAGTAAGCTCCAAGATAATGGTACAAGAAATTTTATGCTCCCATGGAAGTCATATAAGAAATCTATTTCGGATCATTGTGTATTCATCAATAAATTTGGTAAAGATGACTTCATAATATTGATGTTTTATGTTGATGATATGCTAATTGTTGAACATGACATTGCCAAGATTACAAACTTGAAAAAGAGTTTGAACAAATCCTTTCCCACGAAGGATTTGTGACCAACCGAAAAATCTTTGACTATCATAATAAAAGTATGTTGAAAAAGTACTTGATAAGTTCAACATAAAAAATACAAAGTTTGTTGTTATTCCACTTGGATGCCAAATAAAGTTAAGAAAGAATGACTTACATGAAATAGATATTTAAGAAATAAAAAATTTTCGTTATACTTCTGGTGTTAGTAGTTAGATATATGCTATTGTCTGCAGAGGATTTGATATTGCATACGTTGTTGGAGTAGTAACTCAACACTTATCCAATTGAAACAAGAAGCACTAGCAAGCGGTGAAGTGGATATTAAGGTATCTGTTGAGGACTTCCAAAGTGTACTTATGTTTCAAAAATGGTAAACAAATGTTGGAAGGCTATACACTTGTAGACATGAGAGTTTATCCTGATTCTAGGTAATCCACCTTTAGTTTTGTTGTTAACTTTTGGAGGCAGGGCTGTCTCTTGACACTCAAGGTTACAAAAGTGTGTTGCATTATTAATAGTTGAACCAGAATTTGTTGCCACAACTGAAGATTGTAAATAGATGTTATGAATAAAGAGATTTTTCAATGAAATTGATGTAAAATAAGAAAAATATTTTGTGCATTGTAATAGCCATAGTGTAATTTACTTGAGTTGTTATCATTGGATTAAAGATGTGTTAAAAATAAATTGTTGATGTTATCCAAGATTCATATTGTGAAAAATATTTCAAATATGATGATTAAATCTGTTCCTAAAGATAAATAATTTTTTTGTGGAATAGTGCATGTATGGAAGGAACTTCCTATACCACTTAGTCACTTCTCATGAGGCTAGGAAGAGGAAGATTGTTGGGAATCCCTCCCTCATACTTGGAAAGTAGATAATCCAAGTTTTATGAAGAGAAAGATCTAGGTTTAGTAAAAAGATGTTGAATGCATTGGAAGCTAAAAATAGAAGTCATGCACTGGAAGTTGAAGATTTCAACTTAGTGTAATGGAGATTCCATCAAGTTTTCCTATAAATACATGTCTCTACATGATGGTTTATGCAATTTGAGAGCTCGCTTCTAGTAAAATCTAAGAGAGTTTTACAAAAAAAGTATCGTTGTCAATGTGGAAGTCTACTAATTGGATTCTATTTTGAATTTTAATTGTTTATTCAATTGATCTATTATTGTTATCGTCCACAAGTTATCCATTTTTGTCTCAACATTATTTGTCACTTTATGACATTGCTTATTTGCATCTTTATGAGAGTTTTTGTAATTGCAACTTTATTGTCATAGTAGATTGGTGCGGGTAGGTTGATAGCCTCGTGATTTTTCTTTTTTTCATTTTAAGAAAAATTTTTATGTTAAAAATTGGGTGTTTTATTATGTTTTTTTGTTTCAATATATTGCGACAATTATCTTTTTACACTAAGGAGTGGAATTGAAATCAGATTTAAGTATTTCCTAACAAAATTTTTTTACCAAGACCAAATGCCTTAGAAGGGCTTGTACACATTAGTCTACGATTTTTCTTTCTATTTAATTATAGAATGACCCCTTAAGTTCAAACAAATATATTTTAATATCTAGTGATTCTTATAACTCAAACTTTTTCATAATATGTTGCAAAAAAAGGTGATTTTTATAGGCATATTAAAATTACGTATCAATAAATATATATGCACAATGCATGTCTAATAAGGCTAATTATATACAATGAGCTATATAGTTCACTTTAGTTCTTTAGATAGTGCAAACATAATTTTTTTTTAAATAATTCCAAATTCTCAGCTCAATCTAGAATTCTTTCTCCGCAGACCACACATTAAAAAGCAAGCTCGCTTTCGCAGACGGTAGACAGTCAGAAAGAAGACCGGCCACCACACACAAAAAGCAGGCAATGAACCTTTTCTTGGGTTAAAAAAAGGCGAACACACAAAACAAGCTCTGAAGTTTTTGGCAGAGCTAAACGACACACAAGTAACAATAGCCGACACGGCACTTTTAGAACCCCCTTGACTTCCAAAGTTCCAAAATCTAATAACGCGTCGACTTCTACTCCCAAAATCTAATAACAATGGCCGGTCTCGTTTTAATTGCCATTTCCCACTACCCACCAGAAAACACCCAAAACAAAATTTCGCCGTGAAAAAAAAAGAAGCAGGGAGAGCTGGATGTGTGTGCCCTCCCTCCCTCTCCTCATATCCACCAGACTCAACCAAGATCGAAGACTTCTGCTTCTTGTCGTCCGTCATTTAATCTCTTATCTTGGCTCTAACGTGTGTCTGCATGTGCATTTGTGATTCATTTTTTTATATTAAACCAAGAAAGCGAGCATGAGAAGTTGGAGAAGCTAGTATGCTCGGGTGGTATTATTATTATTAGTATTTGTACGTATGAAGGGAGAACGGGGGAGGGTGGTGGTGGTGGCTCCGTGAATCAATGAGTGTGGAGGAGAGAGGTGAGTTCTTGCAGGCCTCGAACGCGGAGGAGGGGTCCGGATTTATAACCCCTCCCAGTTCTCATCGACCGCTTTAAATTCCTACGTTACTCCCTTTACACCACTCCCTCTCCTGCTGCCCTTCTTCTTCTTCTTCTTCTTATCCCCCTGCCTCCTCCCTCTTACTTCCATTTTTTGCTTTCTTATTTTGTGGGTTTGGTTGCATTCGTTGCTGCTCAGGTTCTTGTTGGGTGTCCAAGTATGTGGAGGGGGGGATGGCTGTTGGAGGGAAGCTTGTGCTTGTTGGTGGCGAGTCCGGCGATGGTTGGGTGATGAGAGAGGTGGTGGCGGTGGCGGTGGCGGGGCGTGTACATGAACGGGATGCTGCTCGGCGGCGGCGACCAGGAGGAGGACAACAGAGGGCTTAGTTTCGGTATGGAAGTCGGCTCCGGCGGTGGCGGGTCGGGCTCCGGCGATGATCTCGACGCCGGCGACCTTAGTAGGAGGAAGAAGCGGTACCACCGTCACACTGCTCGTCAGATTCAAGAGCTTGAAGCGTATGATTCTTCTTCTTCTACTACTTCTACTCCCCATCTCCTCTCTTGGATATATCAAATCTTCTTCCATTTTTACCCCGGTTCTGGGGATCTTTTTATTTGGTTTTCCCTTTTAATTTCGTTCAATGGTTGGTTTATTGCATTTACACTATTTGAGGGCGGAAATCGAATGATATTGCCGTTGGCTCCCCCTTGGGGATTTTTTATTGTTATCATACTTATGACTGTTTGCAAATTCTAGATAGGTCTGTATTTGGGGCATGGGCATGATCATTATTGTGTTTTCCTGATATTTGCAGCATCTTCGGGTTACTAGCTCCTAAACCTGATCAGTGATAGTTTGAACGCAGTGAGGATTTACTTTGATTGATTGCCCTTGATCTTGTGATACACATAATTGCTTATGTGGTGTAATTGCAAGGCCTTTTGAATTCTTTCAAATCATTGATTGAATATTATCAGTCATTCTCTCGACTTATGTTTCCTTTGCATTAGTTGAGATGAATGTGCAAGCTTCTTGCAGGACTTAGCCGATGACACTAGATTACAACTACCTGTTGTTTGTTTGGTCCTTTCCTATGCCATGAGCTCAAATGCAAACTGAAGTCCGCCAGATTCGTGTCACTTTTTATTTGAAGAAAAAATTGTCTTCAGTTTGTCGGGTTTCCTTTGCTATCAGCTGGGTGAGGAATTTGTTCACAGAAGCGGATAAGCCTTGCTTGACTAGAATCCCTTAATTAGTGTTTTTAATCGTTTAGATGGTTCAAATGGATTGTCTTGTAAATGCCATACCACTTCGTATAATGAGCTTTATTTGGGCTTTCAGTGTATTTAAGGAGTGTCCTCACCCAGATGAAAAGCAGCGGTTGCAGCTTAGCCGGGAACTGGGGCTTGAACCTCGCCAAATCAAATTCTGGTTTCAGAACAGGAGGACTCAGATGAAGGTTACAAAATGTTCCCAATAATTAGACCAACCAAAAGGAGTACATTCTCTTAGTTTAAGGGTCCCTCTTTCTCGCGTCCTTATTTTGTGTGTTTAATATAGGCACAACATGAACGAGCAGATAACTGTGCACTTCGATCTGATAATGACAAAATTAGATGTGAAAATATTGCAATGAGAGAAGCACTCAAGAATGTAATTTGCCCATCTTGTGGGGGTCCACCTGTGACAGAAGACACATATTTTGATGAACAAAAACTGCGCATGGACAATATTCGGCTGAAAGAGGAGGTACATGGATTTAATTAGTCCTCTTTGTTGTTGCTTTTGTTTTTTGTTCTTTTCAGGTGTTCATAGCGTAAATGTTAATTATCATGCGTAATTGTTTTCAGCTTGATAGAATATCTAGTATTGCTGCAAAATACATTGGAAGGCCAATTTCACAGCTTCCACCAATTCAACCTATACCTGTTTCATCATTGGATTTAACAGTTGGGAGTTTTGAGGGTCATAAATTGGGACCTTCTTCACTTGATCTGGATCTTATACCTGGAACTGCTCATATTCCTCAGTTGCAATTGCAAACCGTCTCTATATCAGATGTGGAAAAATCACTTATGGCAGAGGTTGCAGCAAATGCAGTACAAGAAGTTGTTAGACTATTGCAAACGGACGAACCCTTATGGATGAAATCTGCTGTAGATGGAAAAGATATTCTAAATCTAGACGCATATGAGGGGATTTTTTCAAAGCCTTCTAATTTGAAGAATCCTAATCTCCGCATTGAAGCATCTAGAGATTCTGCATTGGTGATTATGAATGGATTGGCTTTGGTTGACATGTTCATGGATACTGTATGTACGATCATTTGTTGGTTTAGAATTTTGATTCTTTTGTTTTTATTTGTATAAAGCTGTCTCATGCAGTGGACCTTATGGCATTGGCACATAGGTAAGCTGGACAAAATTTTTCCCCACAATCATTTCAAAAGCCAGGACAATTGAAGTTTTGGCTACTGGGATGGGTAGTAATAGAATTGGTGCTCTCCAACTGGTATTTAATACAATGAATCATTGTAAAGTGTGTTCACTTCTGTATATGTAAGTTATGTGATTTTTCATACTTGTGTTTTGGTGCAGATGTATGAGGAGCTGCAAGTGCTCTCACCTCTAGTGCCAACTCGAGAATTCTACTTTCTTCGTTGTTGCCAGCAGGTAGAGCAAGGAACATGGGTGATTGCTGATGTTTCATTTGACTTCTCTGAGTTGAGCCAATTCACTGCTCCTTCCCGATCTCGTAGACTTCCTTCTGGTTGCTTAATTCAGGACATGCCTAATGGATATGCTAAGGTGATTCAAGTGTATTGATGAAACTTTTTAATTGTTTCTTGTGCTGGACTAAGATTTGACCAACTCGTGTATAGGTTTCTTGGGTGGAACATACTGAAATCGAAGAGGGAACTGGAACATATCATATCTTTCGTGATCTAATAAATAGTGGATTAGCCTTTGGCGCCCATAGATGGCTTACGACATTGCAGAGAATGTGTGAGAGATTTGCATGTCTTATGGTGAAGGGAAATTCTACAAGGGACCTTGGTGGAGGTACACAAATAACGACGTCTTATATGTTCCCCACATCTTTAAGAAGTCTGAAACATAATTTTTTGAAATGATATTATACATGTCTATAGTGATTCCATCTTCTGAAGGAAGGAGAAGCTTGATGAAGCTTTCACAACGGATGATTACAAATTTCTGCACAAATTTAACCGCTTCAAGTGGTCAGAGATGGACCACACTATCTGGATTAAATGATTCTGGAGTTCGGGTGTCAGTTCACAAAAGCTCTGAACCCGGTCAACCTAATGGTGTTGTGTTAAGTGCTGCCACCTCTATATGGCTCCCCATACCCCCTCACTCTGTCTTTAACTTTTTCAGAGATGAACGCACTAGAGCTCAGGTACTAGAAATGGCTTGATTTTCATTTTACTACTTGTGTAGAATGCTTGTGATCAGTTTCTCCGGAACTTTATCAAACACATCAAGCTGACATAAACACTTATTTTTTCTAGTGGGATGTTCTATCTAATGGTAATTCAGTTCAAGAAGTGGCCCATATTGCAAATGGATCAAACCCTGGAAACTGCATCTCTGTACTAAGGGTAAGTATGAATATGTTTTCCTCTAGTTTTACGAGCTTTGATCCTTTCTTTCAGTGTAATGAGAAACTCGACTATGTCATGTTAATTGCCAGGCTTTCAATGCAAACCAGAACAACATGTTAATACTTCAAGAGAGCTGCACTGATGCATCATGTTCACTGGTAGTGTACGCACCAGTGGACCTGCCTGCAATTAACATTGCCATGAGCGGAGAGGACCCATCTTATATACCTCTCCTTCCATCGGGGTTCATCATATTGCCTGATGGAAGGGAAGACCCTACCAGTGGGGGCGCCTCGACAAGTTCTTTGGCCAGGTCATCTGGCTCCCTTATTACAGTCGCCTTCCAAATTCTGGTGAGCAGTTTGCCATCTGCACGGCTCAATCTGGAATCAGTGAGCACTGTTAATAACCTTATCGGCACCACTGTCCAACAAATAAAGGCTGCCTTGATTTGCGGTGGTGCATAGAGAGCGAAAAACCAACAAAAAAAAAAGTCTCAGCCTTCTTCTCTCCCTCATATCTCTCCTAAACTACAGAGATCTGATGAGCTCAGAGCTCTTGATATTTGCATTCAAGAGACATTTCTCTGTTGGTTGGCCTTCCTTGAATGCGCCCATCAAGAGCTGCAAACTATTTGCTGATGCTGCTACTCTCCTGTCATCATTATTATCATTAGTTTTCTTCTGTGTTTGAAATGTTAAAGGTGGGTTGGCGAACATTCCCAACTGCCATCACCTTACCTTCCTAAAGGGGAGTCAAGAACGCACCATGGCCTCTCTTGCTGCAGTGGAAATTTTCTTTGGTAATATAAATATCTTCCTATACGTATACCACGGCCGGCAAGATGCAAAACATGCATGGTTCGGGCATTGACTTCCTATGTTTGCAATGTGACATTGGCCTATGTACGATCATGTAACCTGTGATTACGTGTTTCTAAAGCAGGGAAGATTTCCCGCAGTTGTTTCTTTGATGTATGGTTTCTTGTTTCTGGTGTCAAACTTCCAGTGATAGTAGGGTGGAGCAGCTTTCTTTATTTCTTTTTCTTTCCAATTGGCTGTGTGATGTATCTATCATTCATGGCTTTCATTCTGGAACGCCTTTCATCCCATCTCGCGGAACTCACCGGCATTTAAAACATTTAGCAGGTTGCTGACCAAATTAGAGGAACCTGACAGGCCAAGCTCCGAGATAAGCTTCGCATTGCTTCAAATATGGCGCTTTGTTGTTCGAGCTTTTAAAACTGTTTGAATTACATTTTTGTCACCCCCAAATTTTGGCAGAGCGATGCAATGACAATCTTTTTACAGTTTTTGACGAGGCCAGCTTTTGTTTTCTTGTAGTTACGTGGTAACTGCGTTCTTACGATTTTTTTACAGGACATGGGAGATATAAATCAGAGGGACGTTTGTCACCAAAATGGTGGCAAACGTAAAGCAGCTCAATGAAATGACAAAAATAGTGTACTAGAGACTGAAGTTTGTCCCCATTTTCTTCCTTCGTCGCCTTGTTGTAGTTGGCAACGAGGCTTGCTACTAGAACTTCAAATTGGGCATATCATGAATGCCATTTACTTTCTGGGGAGACTCTATTTCCTTTTCTTTCGTCTGACCTGAAGATTGCTCAACTCGTGAAAATTTCAAACGCTGTGGTAATTGTGTTTGGTACTGCTAGATTTGCTTTTAGATTGGACCGGTGGTCTTTCATTCAATTGGTCACCAACAGTTCTGGGCATCCCAGATCCCTGCCGTTCCATTTTATGTTTACTGACGAGTGTTTGGGCGGGTGCTTGTAAATTGTAAACAACTCCTCTTGTTTCTAGTATTTCATAATTTCGATGTGGGTCCTACGAGTCAGCCTGCCATGTTAATTTAATCTTTATTGAACTTTTTCTTTTTCTTTTTCTTTTTAGAAAAATTTTTTGACTTACATGGAACTGCTTGGTCCTTGGGGTAGCCGAAAGGGAAAAAGGCAAGGGAGACAACTTTTATTATTCCCATTAATCGAACATTCCACATAGAATATGTTAGATTTTAAAATGCACCTTTTAGAAATCTGTCCACTTTTTTTTACCTGCTTTATCTTTAGATTAAACCAATTAAGCACAACAGCAATAGCACAATTGAGTCATTACATTCTACTCTTCATTTAATTAGAATTTATCTTATAAAAAAAAGGTTACATCTCAAATATAGATCACACGTGGTGCGCGCACCTTTTGCATACTTAATCATTGAAAATCAATATTTTATAATCGTTCATAACTATCGATTGAGGTAGGCTGCTACTTAATCATTAAAAATCAATATTTTATAATCGTTCATAACTATCGATTGAGGTAGGCGGGCAGCCTACCGTTTGTAGAGATTTATAATTCGTGGAGTTATTCTTCAAAGGGTCATTAATATAGATATAAAAACAAGAAAGTCATAAATTAAGCAGAAACTGATAAAGAAATCTAGCTCAAGTAAAATTATAAGATTATACTCTAAGTTAATTTAAATTCATAAGTTATCAACCATACAGGCATAACACTATTGCAGGGTAAAATTAAATACGTTGATGAAAATGGTTGATACAATAAAATATTAAAAACCCCAACACTTAGCTCTTAGAAGTCTTATCTCGTCAAAATAGGGCATTAAGTTAAAAACAATAATTTATTAAATTAAATCATCATAATTTGTCTCAGCCTGGTTAAATAAAATTTTATTAAGTTTAAGATTAAGAGTCTATTGCATGATACAATATCCTATCAACTAAGCTAATATAAGAGGGGTGAGGTATCATCTAAAGCACAATTCTAAACATGGCTCCAACTAATTACATAATCAAAAGCAAAGGTGTCTCAACACCTGTCTGTCACAACTCAACACCAATCATCATATTTAAGAAGATTCACAAACACAGCAATGCCAATTAGCAAAGACCAAATCCAACTATTAAACCCTGATTATTAGTTCTAACTAATTGAAGTTAAAAATGGCAAAGCGGCGTATTTATGACCCTCCTCCTCCGCCTCCTCCATCTCTCTCTCTACTAATTCTCTTCTCCGCATCTGCCAACGGCAAATTTAAGAAAAACCCTAAAAAAGGTGAAGATCCTTCTCGTCTCTCTTTCCGTCTACCATTCAAAGATCCTTCTTAGTCTCTCATTTTAAAAAAAAATCAAAGAAAAAGATCTTTTTTATTTTTTGTGAGTCTTTGTTTGTTCCTGTTGCTAATCCGGGCATGCATGCGTTTGATTCTGTAATTTTATTATATAATTTAATCATTTGTGGTTATGGTTGTGCCCTGAAGCCATGGATCCTTCTCTTGTTCTCTCAAAGTTTTGATCTTTGGGCGTTTCTTGCATTGTCTTGTGGTGGGCTGCTTGGAGTTCTGTTTGAAATGTCGGGGCTTTTGTTTTGTTTTGTTTTGTTTTTCTTGTTGATTTGGTGATCGGTAGTTCTTGATTTTTCGGTTTAGGAAAGAATGGGTCTTGCTTGGTTGGGCGTCGTTTCCTCGTTCTGCGGGGTAGCTTAAGTTTCTGTTCGACCGTAGCTTCAAGAATGTGTGTATTCTTGTACTTTGGAAAATTGTGGAGTGGAACTTAGTATGTGCCGAATTTCTGAAGATGATGGTGGATGGATATTTATTGATCTGAGCTTATTGACGCATGCTGGTATTTGCATTGTCTTCTGTTCCGGCGGTGATTTATTGCGTCGTTGCCCTCTAATCATTCTTCGTGTGGCATGCCTTGCCTTGTTGGAGGTGTGAATGGATGCATTCGGCATTCCATTGGATGCCTTATGTTGTGTTTGTGGTTGCTACTTTAACAGGCTTCTCTGATGGATGATGATGGGGGCTTAGACATCCGAAGTTGGGGTTACTATGAACAGTCGATCAAGGGAAACATCGGGCTTCAGCTCAGGTCTTCTGGGGTTGATCAGGATGTAAAGCCTCTTGTTCCTGCTCGGGATTCTACTTACATGATTCCTCATGTTGCCGCTGCTCCTCGCGATTCTTCTACTCGCATGCTTTCCCATGTGTCCGGTGGCGGTGGTTTTCTGCATCGGAATTTTGGATTCCACGAAGCTCAATTGCCACCCGACTTTGTTAGGGATCCGCGTTGTATGGCACAAAGAGAACGGCTTCTACATGTGCTGCCAACTAACCCAAATTACACAGTTATGTCTGAACCTCCGGAAAGTCATCTTTATCCTCTTCAAATGCTTCAACAGCCTGAGCCAGTGAGGGAAGACGCCGGTCCCGAACTGGGTGATATTAATGGTACTAAGAGGTAGGGTCCTTTGAAGAAACGCTCAAAGTGCAACGCCTGTAAGCCACCTAAAGCAAAAACGCCCAAAAAAGTTGTACCTAAGGATAAACTGAATCCCTCCGGTGCAAAACGCAAAACAGTAAATAAAAATACAGGCAAGGTGATCAATGGAATAGATATGGACTTTGCAGGTTTTCCCATACCGATTTGTTCGTGTACTGGGACTCCTCAGCAGTGTTACAAATGGGGTATTGGTGGCTGGCAATCAGCATGTTGTACCACTAATCTGTCGATGCACCCTCTGCCCATGAACAGCAAAAGACGTGGGGCTCGGATGGCTGGGCGTAAGATGAGTCGGGGGGCATTCAAAAAGGTTTTAGAGAAACTTCTTTCAGAAGGGTATAACCTTTCGATTCCTATTGACTTGAAGCCTTACTGGGCTAAACATGGTACCAACAAGTTCGTTACAACCAGATAGATGCACTTTTTTGCCAAAAGAAAGAAAGAATAGAATGAGCCGTATCATATGCATCTGGCCTGTTTCTCATCTGTATATACGTGCTTATGCACTTTTGCAGGAATTTACTTGGTAGATTGTAGCTAAATGAATTTTCTCAGTCATGTTGACTGCTTTTCAATTAAGACTGGCAGTTAAATTTCTCACTTAATCTCAATTTTTGCTACATTGACCACCGTTTTACATCCTTCATACTCTTGATTACGGTTGGCATATTTATTGACATTTTATAGTTGTAGATTAATCTAAAATGTGGTTTGTCCTTGATTACGTTTAAACAAAGGCATATCTGGTCGGAAATGCTAAATCAGCATGTGAAGCATAATTCTCACTATGCCTTTGGTAATTTATCATTTTGATTATTGTAGTTGGAGGGAAGGACTTTGAATATGGAATTCTTTATGTAGAAATCAATCTTGGAAATAATATAGGCTGTTCAGTTTAATTTTTTTAATTTGAGCTGACAAAATCAATGTTTTTCTCTTTAAGGCCTTAAAAGACCAATTTGGTGTTTTTGTATATGAATTAGAAGTATGTCAATTATAATCAGAAATGGAAAAGTTGCCTTTGATGTAAATCGTAAGATAGTGAAGAGAAATTTTTTAAATAATAAAATTTTTGCTGCTGACAAGTTGGCATAGGTGGTTTGTTTTCATTCAGTTTCTTAGTGAAAAAAAAAACAGAAGGAATACAAGCCAACACTTGGAAATTGAAAATTTTTATGCCATAATAATCATTGAAAGTGGTGAAGTATGCTGGTTCCACCATTCAAGAAATGGCTAAACGCATTCATGTTGTGTGTGTGCTTCAAATTATGTATCTTGTTCATAATGTTGATTACGCTTAACTAGTTTTGAAATCTGAACTTCTCAAATGTTTTTAGAAGGTTGATTTTGGTTGTAAATGAACTCTTCATGTTCATTGTCATAATAATTTGGTTGTGTAGTTAATTTTTTCATCATTTCGTTACTGCAGTTAGTAAAAAAATTTCAGGGGCTTCATCTTTTAATTTGAATGATTTTGGATGCTTGATTCTACAATTTGTAGCATCCAGTGTATTAATGTGTTTAAAGTGTAGAGGTTTCTTTCTGTTGTGTGTTAAACGCATCTATTGGTGCTGCTTTGTATGTTATGACTAAATGCCATCCATTATTTCAATCGCAGCATATGCCCATCGGTTTTTTTTCTATAACAAATAATAGCTGTCGAAATCTTTTAGGCTTGTTTTGTTCTGCCATCTTTAGTGGTTTTAATTGCTTTTGAGTGTTTGTCAAGAATGCACTCTAAAGAATATTGATCTCCTGTGTTTGCTTGAGCATTTGATAAGTGTGCATGTTCTGTTTGTATATTTATTGACTATACCTTGGAATTGAATCACTATTCATTTTTTAGTTGACATGTATATTTATATTTAGTGCTGAGAATGCCTGGAAGATATGTATTGAAAACAATGTAGCTTTCACTGTGGATGCCATTCACTTTGTTATTACTTCACAATAATGGAGGCTTGATGCAATCACGGAAGCTGTCCTAATGTGTTGAAAGATAAAAGGAATTAGGGTTTTGTCCGAAGTGGGTATCCCCTTTGGTGGATACACCGATTGGCTTGAGACGGTTCAATATCCTTCTAAATGTAGCAAAATTTGCCTGTATAAAGATCTTTCTGCTTTTCTTACTCTTCAATCTGCCTGGAAGTAATGTATGGCTGCATATTCCTGGTTGCGATTCTGAAACGGCAATATTGTTTATCCTGAGACACTGGTCATTTTACCATTGTACTGAAAATTGAAAATGGTTAGTACTTCGCCTTAATGGAAATAAGTTGAAGGAGTAGTCACAGGAGGATGGTCCAGAAGTTGTTGCTTACTGTATGTTTTCTTTTGCTTCAAAAGAAAGAATGGTGTAGCTGTTTACCTTTGCCTCGTTTCTTCGAATCTCTTCATAAAGCTTCCTTATTTTAAGTCCAAGGATGGTGTGAAAAGGACCTGTTCGGTCATTGCCACCGGGAAAGAGCGTGCCGCAGCATTTGCTGTGTGATCTCGCTTAAAACTTGGTTGGTGTATTCCTCCACATAGACTAGCTCTTCGAACTTGTCGAACTGCCCGTACGTTTCAGTAACAGACACCTGAAAATTATATCACAGTTGGATAAAAAAGCATTCTAAATCAGCATTCTAGTATGAAAAACCAAATTGGGTAGGTTGTTTAAAGTCACCTCAGATGAATAGTTGGAATCGGGGCCGGAGAAGAACTTGATTCCAGGACAGGAGCATGCCAGTTTTCTTCCGAGAGGTAGACGGGCTCAAAGTGGTTGACACCTTTCTTCATTGTAATTCGTACTCTTGAGTATTCTCCCTTGTTTGTCACCTGGTATGAGCCTTTTTGGCGGGACTTCTGTCCCTCATCTCTTTTGAGGATCGCTGTTTCAATATTAAAGAATTTAATATATTAACATTCTCTTATCCATTTTTGTCTCAAACGGTATAGGAAATCTGGGTTATAGTATACGTGAAGGTGCTAATAGTAGCTGCCTATCTGGACTAGCGACAGAACAGCGGCCGTCGTCTCCTAAGATTTATTTAGGTGATTGAATAGTGGCCCTTAGGTTTATTAGGTGATTGAATAGTGACCCTTAGATTTATTAGGTAATTGAATGGTGGCCCTCACTCACCCAATTTAAAAGCTACCTTGTGCTCTGATGAAGAACTTATAACTTACAACTTAGGCCAGCTTCTTCATGGTTTCTAGACTGGAAATAATTCATTTTCTACCATAATTCTCTGCAACAGCTCTAGGCAAGAACCCAGCTGCCATATCTTGAATTTCACTCGTTTTGGTAGGCCTGCGCTGAAAGTTCTAATTTTTTTTGCCATTACCAAACTATGGAATAATTAACCTGCTGGCCAGTCCATATTTACACTCATCTATAAGAAACACTGTTTCATGTCACGCGGGTACTTATAGACGACAGACAAATTTGAATCGTTCAGTGTGCACAGTAATGCTCAAAAGTAGCAAATAAATTCCGAACTGGCATCAGCCATATCAAGCTGGGTGTGGCAAAAAGTGCCCTTCAATCCGTATTTGAATTGGACCCAGCTCATTTTAATCTTGATTTGCGGGACTCTATGCTGCCTTTTCTACTGTTAACGTTCCTTTTGAGTGAAAAAGAAGAGATTGAATGGAGCTTATGTAGGAATTAGGAAGGGGAAAAAGAAGATGATAAGACTCTTTCCGGCCTACTGGCTATCTCGTCTGTCTCTGTTGGTGCTCCTTTTTACGCACAAATCAGACCATTTTAGCTGATCCGTGATCCTTGATTTGTTTCACGCCATCTCTAAAACATCAGGCCTAAAGCTAATGCCTTTGCTTGTGAAAAGAACATCCATGCGTTTCATTTCATTCTCTCTTATTTTCCCCATCCTCCTCAACTCCTCAAACGTCCATTGATATTGATCGCTTCATGGACTTCTTACATGGGAAGAATGCTGCTGTAAATCAATCTATCCATATATATTTTGATCTTTACTACTTTGGATACTTCAATTCTTTCCATAGCAAAATTGTGCTATATATTATGTGC
>JAVDBV010000913.1:0-19311 GCA_032619315.1 Piper longum
TCGCTGTTACTGTAGCGACCCGGCTGATGAACAGTACCGCGACCCGAGTTGCTACAGTGACGTCCGTCCAAAATTTACTTTTTCGCCCGATTTCTCTCCAAATTTGTTCCGGATCGTCTTCTAAACTCTTATACCCTGATAGAACAACATTAATTAACACTTTTTACACCAAAATCACAATAATTTCTCGCATTATTAAGAATAAATAATAGACTCTTAAACTAATAAAACTTAAGTAAAAACAACTCAAAACGTGACAATGAAATGCATAGAATAATAACTCTTTTACAGAGTTATCACTGTTTTCAGGGAGTGTTCTTAAACTACTCTGTCTTGTCTTATTTTAGAGCATTGAGGGCCCTTCTCATTTCAAGTGTGGGAGAATGTAGCTTGATATTTTGATTGCTGCTATGCTATGCTATGTTTGTTAGCTCGTGTTTGTTAATATAAGTTAGTTTTGTTAATTATCTTTTGAAATTCAATAATAATGAAGTTAATTAATCGAATTCTATTTGAAGCCTTAGCTTGAATATAATTCAAAGACTTCTTTGATTGTGCTGTTTAGCTCTATGTTTTTTTCCCATGTGATTCAAGTAAAGACCCTTTAGCTTTGATTTTGGTAATATTTAAAAAAGTCTTTGTTAAGTGTACGAAGATGAAGTGAATTAGAATTCTATCATGAGAGTTTTGAGCCGACATAAAGAATTCTTAGTAGTCATTTGTAAAACCCAGACTATCCGCCTGAGGGTTTTTAATGTCAGTTCGGTTGTTACCTGAATTGGGTTAGTAGGGTCTGACCATTCTTGGTGTGGTTCGTATATGATATGCTGTAAGTTGCTCGGCCTTAGCCTCCTTTGGCGTTTAGTATGCTTATTTGGATGCGGAACGCCCGAGTTTATAATGTTTGGTCCAATTTAATCGTATATAGTTAGATGTTAGGAGTATGTCCCCTGCATGTTTTTCGTATGCTTACTGCGTGTTTTATAACCTTTTGGACCGTCCTAACCCCTTTTGGGACCTGCAGTGCAATTCCCAAAGTGAGCCCGATTGCTTTAGGGTAAAAAACTAAGTTTTTGGGTTTTAAGATAACCCACACAATACCTCTTTTAGCTAACCCAACCCATACTTCTTTACCTTACCCAACCTATACATCTGTAGGTATGACACCTGTAACATCCCAGCCCAAAGTACAACATTGTGGGCCTAAGTCATTACTTTAAAATGGTTAACCCAAGTTAAAGATCGATAGTTCATTCCTACTTATAAACAGAATCTTAGCCCGGTAGGTATTAGATGTGGGACTAAATTGAGGGATCTCATAATCTACCCACCTTAGGAAATTTCGTCCCCAAAATTCCCATACTTGGCCCGTTACTAGCCCTAGCTCACAACCTTTTGGTCTGTGACCGGTAGCCTAGCCAACGTCCCTAGTCCAACCCATCATCTAATACAGAACTAGGTTGGCTCTAATATCATTTGTAACGACCCAACCCAAAGTGCACCCACCATCTAATACGGAACCAGGTTGGCTCTGATACCATTTGTAATGACTCGGCCCAAAGTGCACTTTGTGCCAGGTCGTTACAAATGATATCAGAGCTAACTTGGTTTCGTATTAGATGGTGGGTTGGATTATGGACATTGGCTATGCTGCCGGTCACTAACCAGAAGGTCGTGGGCTGGGGCTAGTAACGGGCCAAGTGTAGGAATTTTGGAGACGAAATTTCCTAAGGTGGGTGGATTGTGAGATCCCTCAATTTAGTCCCATATCTAATACCTACCTGGCCAAGATCTTATATATAAGTGGGAATGAACTATAGATCTTTAACTACGGTTAACCATTTTAAAGAAATGATTTAGGCCCGCTATAGGTATGGCACTTATACCTCTATAAGTATGACACCCATAACTCTATGACATCAACAAGCCAACCCATACCTCATTAGGTATGGTACCCATGCCTATGACATCACCAAACCAACCACCCTTATTCTATAAAATCCACCCCTTCCCTCACCTTTTCATCATTTCTCTTTCCACCTCCAACCACTTTCTTCTACTCTCCTTGGCCTCCTTTTTCCTCTTTGGAGTCCTAAGAAACCCCTTCCACGTTCCTAGCAACCTTGGGTGGTGGGCTTTGAGGTTGGATGCCATAAAAGACCTCCCCTGGTATTCACTCATTGGCATCAGATTTGGGCTGCCACTGTTACTCGTTTTATTTATTTTGAGAACATTTTTACGGTGTTTATAATAATTTTAGGAGAATTTTGAGTACTCATTTATCATATTTGTCCAAGTAAATAAATAGAATGATTTTTATAATGTATGTAGGTCACTGAAATGCACTATTTCAGTATAAAACTCATATCTTGCCATTATAATGTCCCATCTACACGATTATTATTTGGTTGCACTCACAACATGTAGATATACAACTTTTTTGTTGTGTGTTTTAAATTCCATGCCCTATAATTTGCATGTATGAGGGTAAACAGTGAGAAAATGTAGTAACTTGGACCGCTATGGTGATCCATTTCTCAAATTGTTACTCTCTTACCTTGTAGGATCTGTTGTTGCACAACATGCTATACTTTTCATGGTAATTTTATGAGTTAATGGTAAAATTTTCATCCTAATATGACCACTAATAATCATGAACATAACACATAAGTACAACTTGTATTTCCTGTGTGCTTATGACTATGAGTATGATTTGTGATTATATGATATTTTAAGCCACAAATTTTAAACGAATAAAATCTTGTAAAATTATATGACACTAAAATAATAATATAATTGAAATATATAAAATATTTGAATTTTTAAAAATCAAGTTGGTATGTTTAAGAGGTGTTTACCGAGATAGTGTAAAGATGCTGGGTGAAAACTAGTTTTTCACTCTAGTTTTAAATTACCTTAAAATGGGTTAACGGTGTTGGATTTTAATAAAACTTGGTCCACACCTTAAACTATGTTTCGGTAACGTTGTGACCAATTTTGGGGCCAATTGGGTCGGTTCCCAATTTTATTTGTGAATTTAAAATTTGTTAGGGTCCAAATAGCTCCAAAAACAGTCCATCGAGTGGCCCAAATTTGAAAATCCACTTAGGCCCATCTACAAAGTAAATTTAGACTAAATCTTACTGGGCTCAAACTAATTGTGTTAGATTACTTGGACCACTAACCCAAGCCCATTTGGAATCCTCTGACCAATAAACAAACAGTTACAAAATTGGTGTGCAGCCCAAGAACACTGTTCCACCACCTTGGGGCTTAATTTAATGCGCATTATTCCCCTTGATTGGCTAATAGGCAGCCATGTTGGAATTTACCTGTAAACCTTACAGTGTAAAGGACAACCCATCTAAATTTTAGCCGATTTGAACATTGTTGGGTCTATCTAAAAAATCGTATTGTAAGCCCATTCAATTAAAAACCATCGAATTGATTAAATCCCACTAAGTGAGTATGGAACCAAAAACCTTAATTAAGTTGTGTAATAAGGTTTAACACTTCATTAAGAGAATTAAGTGATGTTAAGTGGTAAGCTTGTGTGGAGGCTTTGCCTCATTTTGTGTGTCGACGTGACCCGATTCTTATTTGGTTCCATCTCTATGTTGGGTATCACGGGTGAGCTCACTAACTAGAATATGAAGCTCTACTCACACAAGTCTATACGACTCTCCTTTGCTTGATCTCTGCTTGATTCCTTGTGTGTTGAGTTTAACTATGGTTTAGACGTAGGACGACATCAACAGTGTTTTATCAGATCCCTTCGATGTTGGGCCATTTAGTCGTGCTTTCTATACATGTTCAATAAAACTACAAGGATGAGACCCCTTGTTGATTTTCGAACTGAAGCTTTAGAAATATATGATAAAAGACTCTTCCCTAAGCCTAAAATATAAGTATACGCAATTTTATGGATTTCACGAATATGAGAGTGAGAGGTGTGGAGATATGTATGGACCGCACTAGTACTCTTTCAAACCTGGAGGTTGTGCGGAGTATGAGGGTACTGCATAACATAACACATTTTCAGAATTTGTCGCACTAACTTAACTATTACTTTTTGCCACTCGAATACCGTGATAGGTGATATGGAAGATGTGAAGGCGTAAGCATTTTATGTATGAATATGATTATGAATTGTGCATGCGAGCCGGCACTTGCTTAAGTATGTTTGCTTACCACCTTGTGTGAGGCAATCTTGAAGTTTTATAAGTTGTCGTGGTTAATGGAATACCCATTTACCAGATTACTATTTTACCGGTAGTTATTCGGACCGATAATCAAATTGATTTGATTACTGATGTTATTTTCTACTATATGTAGGTGAGGTTCCCTGGCATTGGCCGGCCTAGGTGCATAGATCAAACGGAACAGTGGCAGTGGTGGCCGGGGCCCTATGTTATGTTGTTTGCTTTAAACCTTATATTTTGTGTATGGACTATATGATGGGCATATGCCCTAACTATGTGAACCTTGCATGATTCAAATATATTCTATGATGGATATGCCAATATGTTTTATCTTTATATTATTGTATTTTGCTATGAAGCTATAATACTTTGGGGCAAGGCTAACCATCGTCTGCAACGTATATAAGCCCCACAGTCCTGGAACATGACGAGGAGCTAAGTCAGGTACACAAAACGTATTTGGCTACAGCTGTTTGTGTATTAGGTTAATGTGGGTAGAGGAGTTTACGATTCACAGCACTTGAAGACCCATGTGAAATCCGGGTATTAGGGTTTGATGCCCTGATACTCAATGATGTTGTGTAATTCTCTGACCCTTTAATTATTGCTCGTGTAGGGTAAGTGTTAACTAATAACTAGACATAAGCCAATCACTTGAACTAAGTAGTAAGAATATGATACACACAATAGAATGCAACCTCAAAACTATAGCGAGGGTGTGTTTCTTCTATAGTTGGGAGTGATCACCATATTTTTAAAGTCACCGCTCATAGTCGTATGGGTGGTTCTACCTCTTTTACGACTAAAGGTGTTCATATAGGAACCCTTTGAGTCTAAGATCTACTTTTGTAGTACAAACTCTGCACGCATTCTATGAAAACCAAACCTAGTGTCCGTCTTAAATCGCCATGGAGGGTTGAGAACCGCTTCTATAAAGTTTGTACATGATAGCCCAACGAGTAGCTTCTAAATTACAATATCACAATTCACTCTATCCCTTAGGGCCCAATTGGGTTATTACATCAATAAATGATTTAGGTGAATTTTTGTTTACCGAAGCCTAAATAGTCATCTTGATTATATAACTTGTTTTTAGCCTATTTCGGCATGATGTGAACCTCCATTTTTTAATCCCTTAATTTTGAGCCCTAACATATTTTATAAGAACATTCCTGACTTATAATTACCTTGAACTAGCATAACTGTATTAAAATTTTCTTAATGGTCAAGTGCTCATAAGGTAGGATGGACTAAACTATCATTGATGGGAAAACAAAGTAGAGAGCTATTAGTGAAAAAGAAAAGAGTTGGTTAAACAAGAGAAAATAGGAATTATAGGAACTCTTCTTACTTAAAAAAGAAAGAAAAAAAAATCCTCAATGGAAGAAAACATCAAAGGAGGAAAGAATAGAAAAACAAAAAGTCACTACTCTAATGAGAATAATGATCACTTGATGAAACTTTAGTGTAAGTGATGTCTTTGCTTGCTTTTCCCGAAATCCCATTTCTGAGCCTTAGCCTAGCCCCATTACAGCATAATAAATACTAATCATCTTAACTATTTAAAATTCACATTAGTGGAGAGAAGCCTTATGGTTGAACATATGTTGATCTAATTCTGAGTGCGTTTTGCAGGATTTTAAACCGATCTAACTTGAGCTCAATGACGAGCTTGGGAGGTTTAACAATATTTTCGGGATTTTAACTTATCGTTTTACAATGCAATTGAATTCTACTCTTGAATTTCTTGATTGTTAAAACTGATCTCATAGTAAGAACAATTAATTTCTATGAGGACAAGTGTTTTGCATGGGACTAGTAAAGATTCAAGTTTAGGGGCTTGATAATTCTTAAATAGAGTTTTTATCTTTGCAATTTTCATGTAGAATTTTCATGTCCTAGCATCGTTTTCTCTATCAATTTTACTAAATATAGGATTTCTCTTAAATATAAGTAAAAATAGAAATATTAGCAATTTCGGGTTGAAATTTTGAATTAATATTGTCTTTTGCAAGGAACTGTGAAAATAAAGGAAGTTGGTAAATCCTATTCTTGCGCACCCCACTATGACGGAGAAATAAAGTTCAAAAGTGGATGATAGCAAAATCAACATCAAATCCTAAATTTTTTTTTTATTATGCTGTAATTATGATGTTTCTTACAAAACATGTTCTACCCACATACACATGCAAGTGAGAGTCAACTTTGCACATACTATCTTCAGATGGACCACATCTAGAAGCTACAAAGTGGGGAACAATTCTGTACATTAGTGGCCTGCCACTCTACGCACGCTCTTGACCAAGTGGGCAATCTACCTAACGAGAGCAGGACCTCAGTAGTGAACCGTTAGATGGCCACCTTTTCGAGCATGAAAGAAACACGCTCACCTAATGAAAATGATTACAAGAGAATATCTCACGTGCATTAGTTAAAAAGGAAACTACTAAGAAGTTGTCAATCGACAGTCCACATGGACAATAAGGAATTTAAAAAATTGATCCTATCAACTCCACTAATTTGAAGGATTAACCATAAGGTTGAGTACTTTGCTGCTCAAGTTAGAATTCGTCTACGCATGTCTGCAATCATCACTTGGACAATACTCCACACCCTTTTATAGTCAGGAAACATCATGGAAGATGCTAAGAAGGTTCCTAGAAAGTCACCTAACTTGAACTTGTTATACATATATGCATCTTCCTCCACAAGAAAAAGAGGAGCTCCCCTTCTTCACCTAGTTCTCTACAATGGGAACCAGGAGAGTCAGATCTATGGGATTATTGCTTCAGATTCAGGTGCGTCACTCACAATGATAGACTCGATCACTATTGAAGTTGGTGAGGAAGAGACAAACTATTATTCCACCTCAGGTCTTCTCCTGTTACCTTTCCTTTTATTGTTCCAAGTCCATTTCAATATGATTATTGTTGCTTGAAATATAAGTGGAGCTGGTAGGAAATCCTTCCCTGCTGAGCTTTATCGACCAAATAGACTTAAGAAGCTAGAAATTATAATCTTATCAAAACCCTTAGATGTTTTCTATAAAATATGAGTCATTATCAAGGAGATCATTATCAAGGAGATGGGGCAATATATATGATTTTTGTATTGTGTCTTGTAAAGGTGAATTTGGGTCATGCACTTTGTTGGAGGAAAGGTATTAATTAATATTACTATTCTTAATAAGGATTCTTCTATACACACGCATATTAAGGACCCTCATCTATCTAGAACTTTCAACTTTGGAGGACTTTGGAGTCCTCCTAAACTGGAACATAAATTCCTTTTTACTCACTAATGATGAGCCATGACTTATTTGTGGGGATCTCAATTTAGTCCTTGATTCTCTTGATAAAGTTGGTGGATCATGGCTTTCATCTTTCCACTAGAAGGTTCTTAAACTATGGAACAAGTCTAATCTCATAGACTTGGGCTTCATTGGAAATAGGCACAAGTCCAATATGCAATCTTGTTTTGGTCGCATTATTTTTAGATTAGATAGTGTGCGCGCCAACCTCTTGGACCTCATCTTATCCTCAAACAAAAGATTCCCCATTTGGATCATGGCCTGTCTAACCACTACTACCCTATTTTGGTAGATATAATGCCATTGCCTCAATGAAAAGGTATTAGACCTATTCGGTTTAAAAATTTTGGATCACCTCAGAGGAATTTCTATGGCCAATCGTTGGACTTCTTTGATGAACCCGGAAGGATTATGGACTTATAACTCTCGTCATATTGGCCAAATTTTGTGTGATTGGGATTAGGACAAGTTTGGGAAGTTATATAGAAGAATTGAGGAGCTCCAAGCTAAAGTTTCCAGAAAATTTATTCATGCCAACTGTTCTTCCAATATTTTAGTAGAACATATGCTCTTTGAGGATCTCCTTATTAAGTAGAAAATAGTTTAGAAATAGAAGGCACATGATGACCAAGTATTTTTGGGTGATCAGAACATCAAGTATTTTCATCGTAAAGGTTGACTTGAATATGAGGCGTGTTAAAACACACTCTCATTCTTAATGATGTCTCTGTAATCGAAAAGGAAGGGGATATTGCTAATATATTCATACAAACCTAGGGGAGACTTATGACATCTAATGACTTTGACAGTCTCCCTGCTGTTAGTGAATTATTTCATCATATTATTATTCATCGGGAGAATATTTTGATTATGTCACATACAAGGAAATCCCAAATGTTGTTATGCACTTAAACCCCTGGAATACTCCTGGGCCTGACGGTATAAATGGTCATATTTTTTTAAGTCATCTTGGGACATCATATCTAAGGATGTGGTTAGGCTTGTCCAATCTTTCTTTGATGAAGAAATTGGAATATCCTCCTTTTAACAAGTATTATTTGCTCCCTATTTATAAACATAATGGAGTCAAGCATTTATCTGATTTTATACTAATAAGTCTATGTAATGAAATTTACAAAATTATATCAAAACTCTTGGTTAGGAGGCATAAGATGGTTTTACCATAGTGTCTGGGCAAGGAGTTGGAAAGATAAATAGTTAATAATGATTTAATTGCTTATGGATGTTTCAAAGCAATCAAGAAGAAAAAGGGAAGGAGGGTTGGTGTTCTCTGAGGATGGATATATCCCAAGCTTACGGCCGGCTAGAATAGAACTATATTTTAAATATAATGTAGTGTTTGGGGTTTTATCAAACTTAGAGTTGTCTTATTTATAAATGCATTAGTTATAGTTCATTCTGTGTCAAGATCCATGGTCCTCTTTATGGTTTATCTAAGCTTACTAGAGGATTATGGCAAGGTGATCCGTTTCCCACCCACCCCGTTTTTTTTTTTTAGGAGTTGAGGGTTTCTCTCAACTTTTGAAGGAATGCTTACAATAACAACTGGGTTCATGGATTAAGGTTGCAAGACATGGTCCTTCTATTTCCCACCTTATGTTTGGAGATGATACTTTCCTTCTCTGCAAAGCTAATATGGAGGAGCTACAACATATCAAGCATATCTTGGATAAGTATGAAGCTATGTCTGGTCTATTGATCAATATTTTTAAATCATCAATTCTCTTTCCTCATGGTTTCTCAGCTTTAAGAAGAAGATCTATTTCACAAATTTTAGAACAATGATGGGGGTTCTAAATATCTTGGTCTACATATGTTTTGGGACAAGAGTAGAATTAGGTTATCCCAAGTTCTAGTAAAAATTTCTTCTAGAATCAAGTCTTGGAATGGAAAGTTCCTCTCACAGGCTGGTAGAGCACGTCTTTTTAACTCAGTTACTAATGATATGGCCAACTATGTGATGAGTTTCTTTAAGATGCCAATATCTATTATATATTAAGAATATTAATAAGAAGCCATTCAAATTCTGGTGGGGAAGAACTCTGAAAAATTCTGTAGACTGAAGGCATGGAATGAAATTTACTTACCAAAGGATGAGGGGAGTTTGGGAATTAGATCCTTGCATACAATGAATTTATCTCTTCTCGGTAAAATGGCTTGGAAGATTATCTCTAATCCTCTTCTCTACTTAGTAGAGTTATGATGACTAAGTATGAAAAGAATGGTGGATGGCGGCACTCATCTTTGCATATCAAGGATCATTTGCTTGGAAAAGTGTGAGTAATAGCTTCCAAATTCTTCAAGGCAATGTCTATTGGTCTGTTGGCAATGGGGGGAAGCGTTAGACTTGGACTTCATCCTTGAGTTCCAAATGTTCCAAATTATATACCAAGACTCAACCCGAGATTTAGTCTTCAGGCTTCTTAGCCAGTTTCTTCTCTTGTTTTAAATGGTCTAAAGTGGAATGCTTATCTCATCAAAGAAATGTTTTAACCCTGCGTTGCTGCTGAGAATATATTAAGGTTACTGGCTTTTAATGATAGAAGAGAATGTAAGTTGATGTGGTGTACATCTAAGTCAAAAAGATTCTCTGTGAAGTCTTGTTATAAATATCTTATTGATAGATGATCTAATTCTCCTTCATCCTCCCTTAGTTGAAAAACTTGGTGACAGCTTAGTCTTCTGACTATGCTTCTTCTGTTTTGTTGGAAAATTGGTTGTGATAATCTACCTATGATGGTTAATCTCCTAAAAAGAAGAATCCTTATTTCAGATCTCATGTGTCCCCCCTGTGGTTGTAAGGAAGAAACTACCCTTGATCTTTTCTATCACTATAACATAATTCTATCCACACTCTTTATTGTCTTGCAGATAGGGGTGGGCATCCGTTAGATGGACATCGGACAAGCCTTTGACAAAGTTCATCCTATCGACCAACTCTCCGACTTGTTCGTCGGAGCTCAGACATGTCCACGGTCTGGACATCATTTTTTAAAAGAATTCTCAAGTTCCACCTAGAAGGGTTTGAACCAAGGACCAACTACCCCTATACTCAATACCATGTCCTTTTTATTTGCTAACAAGACCAACTACTTAAGTATTTAATACCAAATCAATGGACTACCCAATCTTATTTCCTAATATGAATTATTTTAATATTTATGAGTGTACTTGATTTGATTCAGTACAATATATTAAATACCAATTTTATTCAATTAAACCAATTATAAAGCATATTCGTATTGGTAAGAACTTTGGTATTATCACTAATAAAATTTTAAAAAAAATGTAATGTACTAGATCGACATTAACTCAAATTAAAATAATTATATTAAGGACATGCACTTCATATCACCTTAAATAATTTTGTGGACAAAATATCATTTGAATTATATCAATTGTATAAAATAATACAAGGGTTACTAAAACCTAAGACTATAATAATATTTTTCATTTAAATTAGTCATGATATGTTGATTTTTTAATGATTTTCTTGATAATTTCCTAATAAATTGATTTGCTAATTTATTTTGTTATTAATCACAATAGTATTAATATCTGTTGTCTTGCTTTAAAAAATTAAATAAGTAATATTATATCGATTATTTAATGAGTTGTTTAATGATTTGGTATACTTGATTTGTCAAATTATTATATTATTATTGATCATATTAATTTTTATACTTTGTCAAACTTTAATTTATTATCATGATATTTTTCTTATGTTAATTAATTTTTTATTTTGGGATATTTTTCTTTAAAAATATGTATTTTTATTAGTTATTTTGAAAAATTTTATTTGATACACACGTATGTATTGATGTGAACATAATGGACCATTAAAAATGATTTATGATTATTTTGTAACATGCTTTAAGTTTTAAGACTTCTAAATATATATTTAGTATGTATATTATATAATTATTAATTATTACAAAAACAAAGCATTGTCCATGTTTAAATTATTTTTTATTCGATCAAATTTAATTGATTGATTTTGGCCAGACATATTTCGGACATAGTCGGACACGGTCGATCAGACACCCTACCTACAGATATCATTCATCTTTGTTGAGCTGTATAAAGTTGATTGATCGGACTTCGTTGCTACTCAAGTTCGTTATTGTTGCTGATGAAGTTTGGAGACGTAGGAATAGCATCATCTATAATTGTGTGAAGGAATTCCAACCTTCTTCTTTAATGATAGATGTTTTCAAAGAATCCAATCTTACGACGGTTCTCTTACTGCTATAAGTAAGACAAACTTGTAGGTCGCAACGCGGATTTTTTATATTCTTAACTAGCAAGGCTGACACTGGTTGAAAAAAGAAAGTTATTAAGTTCGGTTTGGTTGGAATGAAGGTAATGTAGATAATATAAAAATTTTAAATCAAAAGAATTTATATTTAATACATTTTTATAAAAATAATATTAAGGTAATTATTTTGTATACAAATTAAATATGATTGTATTTAGTTAAGAGTTCAAAATAAGCATAATTATCTTGTATCAGTCCACCCATATGTTCTTCCGCGAGTAAAAATATTTCATCTCTTCTCATTTACGAGAAAAGAGGGGAAAAAGTTTGTTTATGGGAGAGTATAGAGGTAGGTTATTTTAAGGTAATTATAATTAATTTAAATACTAAATACATTTTAAAGGCGTTAAATTTTTAATAATATATTGCATACACACTAATTTTAATAAGGGGAGCATTTAAAATTTCCACGTCCTTTACATTTTTCTCATATTAACAAAATAGAGTTTTTAGAGTCAAATGGGATTAAAAATATGGCTTGAATCAACTAAGCAGGTATAAAACAATATTGGTGGTTTATTTACACAAGGTTCCACCACTTGTACCATTCAAAATTAGAAAAAAGATTAATAGCTTTCAGAATTTGTTAATAGTAGTTAAACCGCGAAGACATAAATGATGTACCCTTTATAGAGACTAGGCAAGATTTATCGATAAATTTTAATTTTATAAATAAATGATTTCTTTTAATAATGAAAGACTATAATAATCTAATACTTTAAATATAAATTATGATTAACTTTAAAAATAAATCCTAATTGAATGATAAGATAAATTACAATTATTTGATTTATTATTATCTTTACTTTTACTATATTTTAATTGGTAAAATCTTCTGCTTTTAATATTGAAGGTTAATATTGACTCTCTTTTATTAATAAGAGTAGATTATTAATTATAAATCCTTAATTTTATCAAGAATATCCCTAAGAGATATGAGTTTTTGGTTGATTAGCCCAATGCTTCAAATATATTTATCTTAATCATAAAATTTTTTAATTAAGTTAATTTTTAAAATGGAAAAAATTGTAAACCAAGCAAACAAGTAAGGTGCTATAAGTTGTGATTGAGTTATAGAGTTTTGGTTCTACAAGTGCTTTATGATAGAACCCAACCACCTAATTTGTACGGCCAAAACATATAACCCCATATGCATCTTTTACTTGTGTGTTTAGCGCCTAACCTTTAACACATGAATAATCTATAATCACATGCTTAGGCTTTGATCTGCTTTTATTTTACTTTTTCTGGTTGACAGTTGCATCAAACGTAGTTGTAGTTGAACTATTCCAACCTCTCAAACAAGGATGAATGAATAATATGAAATGGACTACATTCAAAGTTGCAAACTATTGTTTTTTCTACAGACGAACGATTGAAAAGGCTAAGTGTGGTCTAAGATAAGGTGTATAATATTCAAGTATGATTTTTCCTAATCAATCTATAGTTGCCTTTTGACTCAGTACAAAGGTTGATAAGTTGAATCTCATATTCACCGTCTAGTTTTGAAATTTTTTGGACATCATAATAAAATGTTATTAAGTTCTTCTGTCTTTCTTCTTCTTCTTCTTTTGTCAATCCACCCGCTCCAAAAATTTGAAGTCGGGATTATGGATCCTTTTTTTCAACTTTTTTAGTCGGATAATATCAACGCTTCCAGATTTCTCATATTCTTTCTTCTTGTATCCAACATTTGCCTGCCATTTTTTAATCTTATGATAAAATTGCATGATGTATCTCTTTAAACAACACTTGGAAAATATTTTTACACGTCCAAACCAACATAATTTATAATCTTGAATTTTTTTTTAATTAGTGTGACCTCCCACACCAATTGTAGACACACGTAAGGTATTAATATGGATTTGATCTTCAAGGATCTCAAAGGATACTCATCTTAAAATTGTATAATTTATTAAAAGTTTGTTCAGCTGTCTTAAAATTACACGAAAAAAATTAAAATTGAGAGTTAAAATTTTTTTTATGTTTGGATGTCTTAAAATTTAGTCAAAAAATTTTTATTTATATTTTACTTTCTTACCATTTAAATATATAATGATTTTTTTAAATTTTTTGTATCATTTTAATTTATTATATTTTTATTTCTTATGAATTTTTTTTTATTCGCGTTTTCGTGTAAACCAAACCGACGGGACCGATTAAAGGAAAAATCTTACGGAGTCTGTGGTAGAAGATTAATGATACACTAAGTAGTTATGTACAAAGGCCTTTTTTAAATTCCTTCACTAAGAGTAGGTTGACGGAGAGATGAAACAGCATGGGCGATGGTGGAGGTGGGTGTCCTACATATTCTGCTTTCTGTCGCTTCAACCACTTTGTTAACCAGAGTTTGGTTTCCTCCTACCGCGTTCCCTCTAACCATTTTTCTTTGTTCTAAAACACCTCAGTGGATTACTTCTTCCCTTCCTAACATGTATTCTTCCTTTCACACCTTAAAAACTTTCTTGTCTTGGGCATACAAAAAGCCCCTCTCCTCCATCTTCTCCTCTGATCTTTCTTTCCGTATTATTTGATTGTCTACCACCGTGACCTGCTGCTTTGTAATGGCGTCCCCACCATGAGGCTGCAGTCTCTAGGCGATCTTTTAAGCTCACTTATGAGAAAGAAACATTTCTTTTAGCCAACGAAGCTTCTCCTCCTCACTCTTCCTCCACAACCCTAAATATTGCTGTTTACATCATCTGGTTAAGTTGTTCTATTTGGAAATTAAAGAGATGATCTAATATCATCTTTTTTCCACTATGTATCCACCACAATCATACCTCCCTTCAAATAATGGTTTGGAAGCGAACTTGAAGATGGTGCTCAGAATTGCAGATCAGAGCTTTCATGATTGATGGGTGCTCCCTTTTTAGGCCCCTCTTTCACATTCATTACTACCAATTCATGGTTCATAAGATTACATGCTAGGATCACTTCATCATCTCTCTTGTAATTAGCACGTATCTTCTTCAAGCTATGGAGTCTGGAACCAGTGATAGCATCCAATCATCAAGCGGTGGCGACGACGAATACGACTCCCGCTCTGCATCCATGTCCACTTTCTTGACTCCGGCAATGATGTCCCGCCAGCAACAACACCCGCCACCGCCGCCGGCCCTCTTCGACCCCTTCTCCAATTACCTCGACATGGACTTCTCCCGATCACCGCCTCCCAACCCTCTTCTCAACCTCGACATGATATGGAACAGAGCTCCCACCACTACCACCGCCATCACCACAGCCACTACCCCGCCGATCTCAGCTTCTTCTTCTTCGCCTCCGGCCACCGTCGGCTGGCCAACGGCGGTGGCGGCTCCGCCAGCAGCGCGCAATCCGAAGAAGCGGTCTCGAGCCTCTCGACGGGCGCCCACCACCGTCCTCACGACCGACACCTCCAACTTCCGGGCAATGGTGCAGGAGTTCACCGGCATCCCAGCGCCGCCCTTCGCTACTGCCTCCCCCTTCGCTCGCTCGCACAGCCTCGACATCTTCGGCTCCGGCACCGCCGCGGCGCCGCACTACCTCCTTCACCCTTTCGCCCACAAGCTCCAACCATCCCCCACTAGCTCGCTCTTCCCCGCGCCGGTGTCTTCCATTCTCGACATACTCTCCTCCCCCACACTCCTCCCTCCCACCATCGCCTCCAATCTTCCCGAGCAGTTAAGGATCGGTGCAACCGCCGCCTCATCTAACACCATGAACAGCATCTCCAAACATGACCCAACACAGATGTTGGGCATAAACAGCTCTGCCCAGCAGTTCTTCTCCTTTCAACCTCTACTACAACCATCCCCAACCATGGAGAAACCTCTAGGCATGTCGACGGCCGTCTCTTCCTCCTCCATTGATTTGGGCTTGATCAAAACCGGGAGCTTGGCGGACGACTTAGCATCAGCTCCATTAACAAGGCCGGAGGAAGATGATCATGGTGGTAAGTACTGGTCAGAAACAGCAGGAGCTGCAGATGGGGAGGAAGGGAACAATACAAGATTGACGTACAATGGGAGCAGCTCCTGCAAGATAAACTTCTCGGCTTCTTCCTCGCATTTTCATGCAGTGAAAGGACCCGATAATGTATCTTCCAGAGGTGAAGGTATGGTAGATTCCTGGATCTGTTCTTCGGATCAGTAGGATTATTAGTATTTTTATCGAATGAAAATGCATGGAACTTGTGGATTGAACCATGGATATTAACTAATTATTATATGTGAATACTTCTTGATAGCATGATTATAAGAAAGTTGGTTATAGTTCTCCAATATTTTATCTTGTGCTCAATTGAGTTATTCTAATGCTCAATCTTAGCACCATGATCATGATCTTCATTTGACGTTTCTGAATTTTAAGGGGGACACATTGTGGAAAGTAATGCCGTCTTTTGTTACCTGATAGAAGGCGATTGAATTGCATGCCAAAATTATGTTTATTTCATTTTATTTTTGTTCTTGAGCAGGTTCGAATTTATGCCCGCCAATCGGCCACATATAATCTTTATCTTGTAATTTTATTTTAACTTTTAAAATTCAATGCTAGCTGTTTTTAGCCCTTTCATATTTGTTTTTTTCCTACCCCAAAATAGCACTATAACGCACATAGTATTAAGTAGATCACCACTCCAGTAATTGGTGGCGCGATTCAAGGAACCATTGCCTGCAAAAACTCTTACTGTGACTTATGTGATAGAATGTCTAGCAGTTTCTGACTTATATTTCTAACCTACTAGTGAATAGTTTTCTTTAAAAACTCTTCAAAATCAACTTTTAAATGTCCACAGAATAAAATTGGAATTGGCTCGAAGTCTATCATTAAAGTGATAATATACATTGAATACAATCACTTTATTAATAAAACATTAAGTCTTGTTTGATTAGCATTAGAGACAAAAAAATTATGAAATTTATAAATTTTAATTCATGGCAAAAATATTGATCTTCTATCAAAAAATTAGTTATTTTTAGAGTATTTGTAGTATGATGCATGATTTCTACCAAGTTGTTCCTTAAATTTTATCACAACAAATTTTCTTAACACAAAAAAGGGAAAAAACATTTTGTAAAGAGATTTTATATCTCAAATTTACATTATTACTAATTCCTTGTAAATTATATAACCAAGAAAATTTCATACATTTTATACTTTTTTATGCCACCAAATGAGCCTTAACGTAAAAAAAATAAAGTCCTTTAACACAATTATGTGAAGATTTGATGGGTTCTTTACCATTACCAGGGATCAGGTCAAATTTTATTAATTTTTTAACTAAGAAAAAAAGTAGTTAAGATGGGGCAAACGATTAAGTTAAATTTTTATTGATTCAGAATACCAAATACAAAAGCTTCTGTAAACTACAACAAAATAAGTTTTATTTACTACTTAAAAAATATATTAAAAATTGTGAAAATTATTAAGGTAAATATAAGTGTTGGGAACAAAGCGAAAAATCAATTTTTATTTATGCTAAAATATAAAAATAAAACTAAATTTGCTTATAGACGACGTATTCACTATCATTTTCGTAATAGTGTGCTGGGAAAATTAATCTTCTTTTCAGCGTCTTCATTTCCAAAATGCATTACCTATTCATCCATTAGGTAGTTAAACTTCAATATCATATCCTCATAAGAATTGCAAACGATCGTACTGTTGCATAGCCAAGTAGTTGCCAGTGGGCCGTACGTGTGAATAAAATTTCCAAAGTTTATGTTATAAAAAATGCTAATATGACTTTAAAATATCTTTTTTATTCTAAAGATTTTAAGAATTGACTACATGTCATGTCATGATTGATATAAATAATTCTTTAATAATATATATATTCATACACTTAATTTATATAATATTTTTATTTAATTAAAATATATATAATATATATAAATGATTCAAAATCAATTTAGAAAGGAACTTGAATCCACTCTACTTTATAGTATATTGGGTCCCCAATTGTAAAGGCTAAACACACAATACAAGTAATGATTATTTTGTAGCAGTAACTAAACTTTGTTTTTATAAAGCATTCGGCTCCTAAGATGAGTCAATAATAACGGCTACAAAATTAGAGAGATCCTTGTAAGTCCTATGCAAGTTAATTCATTTACCTATAAATTCATTATATAAATTTAAAAATTTAGGGCATTGATTCGATTTTAACTTATGGTGGATTAGTTAATGCTGACTAAGAGCTATTAATATTATTTTTTGTTTAATAAATAAAAAATTATATAAAAACATGCAGTGCTCCATTTAAAACATAAAAGTGACAAGTATATAATTTATATTATTTTAAAATATAAATTTAATTTATCTATTAATTTTTATTACTTAAATTATAAATCGAGTTAAATAAAGACCAATTAATAGGAGCCGAATATCTTTACTAAGGAATCATTCATAAAAATTGATTTGAGAAGCTGAAAATTTTTAGAGTCAGTAAATAAAATTATATATAAGACGCTTATAGGCACCTAATGGCTTTTAGAATATCTAGATGCATGCTCTATACCGGAAAATAAAAATATATGCTCCTAATTTAGTTGGAGTTCATCCGGAAATTAAACATAAGAATTACCCACAAAAGAAAATTATGGGGATATCATGGATAGCGCTAGTGCCGTATACTTGCAAATTGTTGTCTAATGTAATAAATAAAACACAAGATTTTATAATTTGGATTATGGAGCCTCGATTACTGCTACGCTGATATGATGCCATTTACAAAAGGGAAATGATTGCCTTGGGATTCTGAGAGATAGAGCATGTATAAAGACTACTCGGTTGTGACATGTGACATTATTTTTCAAAATCATAATATGGGCCCATTGCCAGGGAATAATCATCAGGTCTTAGCAATGATGGCCCTTGTCTCTCCCAAGGCATCATCATTTAGTTTTACATTTTACATTTGGTGAAGCACAATATATTATTACAATAAATTAGGAACTTATATATACATAATATATATTCCCATCATTTTATACTAAAAGTTGCCTATGATAGAAGTGCTTTTTCTTCTGTAGAACGTACGGGTTCGAGTTTCAAACTCTAAAAAGACTCCTAGCTTTTAGTCTCCAATCCTGAATGCTGCCCAACCACAAACAGCTTACGCACCCTGGCATGTTGAGTTGAAAGCGAGACGCAGATATATTGTCATATTTCAAAACCACAATTTAGACATTATATATATAAAGTCCGCATAATCGCTTCAATTCCTCCCCCCACCCCCGCGAACTCCTGCACCCTCACTTTCCTACCTGCGCCTCTTGCTGCAGCCCCCATCGGACAGCAGCTATGGGCACCCCGCATTCCCCCCTCCCTGCCCCCAATTGCCCCCTTTCAACACTCCTAGCCCCCGCTGTTGCACTCCCCCCTCCCCCACCCCCGAGGCTCCCTCCCGTCACAACGGCTGCCCCCACACCCGCTCACCACCCACATTCCTCCCCCCTCCCCCTGCCAGCCATGGT
>JAVDBV010000914.1:0-18285 GCA_032619315.1 Piper longum
GAAGAAAGAGGCCAAGGAGAGTGGAAGAATTAGTTGGAGGTGAAAAGGTGAGGGAAGGGGGGGATTTTATAGAAGAAGGGTGGTGATGTCATAGGCATGGGCACCATACCTAAAGAGGTATGGGTTGGCTTGGTGATGTCATAGAGGTGTGGGTGTCATACCTCTAGAGGTGTAGGTGTCATACCTATAGAGTATGGGTGTCATACCTATAGATGTATAGGTTGGGTTGGGTTATCTAAAAGTGGGTTGGGTTGGCTAAAAGTGGTATGGGTTGGGTTATCTCAAAACCCAAGAAACTTAGGGTGTTTACCTTAAAGCAATCGGGTCCACATTGGGAATTGCACGACATGTCCCAAAAGGGGTTAGGACGGTCCGAAAGGTTATCAAACATACGGTAAGCACACAAAAGGTACGCGAGAGACACAATCCTAACATCTAACTATATACGATTAAATTGGACTAAACATCATAAAGCCGGGCGTGCCGCATCCAAACAGACGTTCTGAACGCTGAAGGAGGCCAACTTACAACATATCATATATAAACCACGGCAAGAAGGGCCGAACCCTACTAACTTGATTCAGGTAACAACCGAACCGACAGTAAAAACCCTCGGGCCGATTGCCCGGGTTTTACAGAGAAGAGATGCATACTAGTTGGGAACCTCTTTAAAATTCATTTGTCCTCTCCCTTCTTCTTACTTGTGTGCTATCATCCTCTTTGTATTCACTTGATTTGCACACTTACTTAACTCCCATGTATTTGACTTGATCTCTATTGAGAGTTAAGTATTCTCCAGTTCTACACCATCACACTATTTGTATAGTTTGACTTGTTTACCAACACAAGTAGTAATTTGGAGTAGAATTTGTTGTGCAAATTGCTTATTAGTTATTTGTGCTTAAATCATTTCCATTTTGTTTTTCCAATCTTGTGATCTTTATAAGGTTCTAAGGATTGTGGAGATCTACTATTTGGAAAAAGTATTTGTAGTTTCCTCTCACCTACATTAGATCACCTTTAATAATTTAGTGAAAATCGAAAAACCAAACCGAAAAAACCAACACAGTATGGAAGACACTAATTTGGAAGGCATCAGTCAAGTAATAAGTAGAAAATAAAGAATTACCCCAAAAGAAAATTAAGATATTACCCTACACCATCGTAGACCTAATCATATTTTTCTCATTGTGCACCACCATTTTGGTGCAGTATACATGAAATAGTTAATTGTTTAGCGATTCTTTTTCTTCAAACTACTCTTGGAATTAATCACAAATATTTTCTTGACTTTTATTAGTTTGTAAGGCTTTGATTTTGGTGTCTAACTTATTTTAACCTGTATGTTAAAAACACTTTGTAGACCCCACCCCTAAAGTTAGTCTCATATTAAAATCTAGTTTATTGAGAATTAAGTATAAATTTTCAACTTCAATTAACCAATTTTAAAGAGATGACTTAGGCCCTTTAGTTTACACTTTAGGCTAGCTGTTATGGATGGAATTGGAGCCAACCTTGTTTTATTTTAGATGGTAGGTTGGACTGGACGTGGCCTAGGACGTTAGCCATGGACCAAGTGTAAAGATAGAATTTCTTAAGTAGGTAAATTGTAAGGCCCCTAAAAGTTAATTCTATATCCAATTCTTATTCGAGTAATATTTGGTTAATGAGAATGGATTAGAAATCTTTAACTTCAGTTATCCGCTTTTCAAAAGATGATTATCCATTAGTTTGCATTTTGGGCTGAATCATTATACACTTGAAACAATATAAGGCTATACCTACATGAGATTAGATATATAACACCAAAACATCTGAAGTCAATAACGAAAGTGATAAAATAATGAGCATCATGTCCAATCCTAACGTTTAGAGGGCCATAGATGTTATAATGCATGATTTGTAATAGAGTTTGAGCCCTAATAGCCTCTTTAAAAAGTTTCCATTAGCTTGACTAGCCAAACAAGAGGCAAATCAATATGCAATATAGATTCAAACTAGACCTCTTTTGTTGAATGGTTCACACAATCTTGACGTATGTGTCTTAATCGTGAATGTCTAATTGTTGTTTCAATGACAATTTTACTCCTTGAAATAATAAATAAATAATTATTATTGTTTAGATTTTGAGAATAATCAATATAAAAAATAATAAAACTACTAAAAATAAAAACAGATCCATAATATTTAGAATGGCCCAAGCTACAAGTGTCTTATGGAGCACGTAGTACGTGCACCCTCTGAATGGGAGGGTTATTAATCTTGGCTACAAGTGTCGTACATGCACTACTAATCTACAAGTGTCTTCTCCTTTAACTTTAACTCTAGAGGTGTTGCCAACGTTTCTCCAATGTATCCCTTGTGCAATCCCGGTAACTCCACAAATGCTACTCAATCCTTAGTTATGTATTTTGTTGTGCCTTATTCAACAATTTAAGAAGGATGAGACTCTATTAATATCAAATTACTAAAAAGAAAAAAGAAAAAAATCAAAAAAATGAGAAACCTTCTTAGGCTCTGTGTAAAAAACAAGCATAGTGTTATTTCTTCTCACAATGATAACAACTAACTATACTCATGTCCTTCTTTCTATGCCTCTTGGGATTCTTAATTTAATTATTCTTAGATTTATCAATCTTTTCACAGAGTGTTTGACCCTTTAAAAAACTGGCATCATCTTCTAAATGGTTGAGAGGCCAAAGACTTAGTCTTAGAAGGTTTAGCCATGAAAATATCTCATGTTATTAAATCGCTTCTTATAATTGCCAAATATAATTGTTAGTGCCTTAAGTTTTGTAGGCAAAGAACCACTTAACTTATCTTTGAGAATGATCCACAAAGAAGACATAATGCTATATTCCTCAAATTCACAAAATAGATCATTTTGCATAGCAGTAAATAGTTTAATTTGAACAATACTATTCTTGGACTTCAAGGTAGCTTCCTTTCTATCCGTGCATTAAGAGGAGGTTCCATTAGAGGGATGATAACTTCTACCCCCTTCATGTCCTCCAAGATGAACTTAACTTTATGATGCCAAATATCATAATTATCACCGTTCAATTGTTTCCATTTGTTCTGATCACAATAATTTACTTTGAACCTGTTAATAGTGAGTTATACATAGACATCGAAGGCACACACGAATTTATGCATTAAATTAATCATTAAGATAATATAAAATTATTTATGACATAAATACAATAGTAAACGTTGCTCACATTTATAATACTTAACTCACATAATTATTCAAAGCCATTCCAAATAAAATTTTATGAATTTTATAACTAAGATGAGATAAATTTAATAGTTTCAAATTATTAACTCTTACACCTAAAAAATGGTATTGCATGCCTGATTAATTAATATAAAAAGTAAATGGTTTTAAGTGCAAATGAATTAATTATTGGCCACTATTTAAATGTCAATTAAAATACTTTAAACTCATTAAAATTAATTTAAAATGATTCAATATTCTTAAAAAAGTTAACATTAATAAGACGTCTGAAAAATATATTTTTATTCGAAGAAAATGGAATTTGGGTCGATTCAGGACTCTTCACTAAAAATGGTTGACAGACGGACGGACATTAACTTTTATACGGCAAACTAAGGAACTTGGGGATAACCGGCACGACTACAGCATAAAAACTATTGAAGACGGCTCTGGGGCACTTAATTGGTCAGACTCGTACTGATTTTTTAGACGTACGGCAATAACTGGTCCGTCGGCGTGACCGAAGTGGGGCAAAACCCGACAGCCCCTCCGGTTTCCAAATGGCGAGTGAGGGGAGAAGTGGCCACTCCCCGGGACTCCGGCGAGTATCTGCCGGCGACCAGTCAGCGGCGTGAGTTCGGACTTGTCATTGGCCAACATGCTCGAGGAGGAAAGGCCAGAGCCAGCCGCAACGAGAGAGAAAAGAAGCAGCGCGGTGGAGCCGACTGCCCGGAGTTGTGTCGCCGGGGTTGAGGTCGGGCTCGGGGTTCAAGGTCTTCGGCATCGTAGGGGTACCTAGGTTAATATGCTAGGAGATCCCTGGTATCTAGGAGAGATCTAAGGTGGTTCTTCTACCTTGGAGTGGATCTGTGAGAGGCGAACTACGACGTGCCGGGGTCCAAAGCCAACGGGTCTCCGGAGGCAGTAGGGTGCAGGCAGGTGTCAGATTCCGGCCAGATCTCGGTAAAAATCCCACCTTTTTAATTTTTAAATTTTATTCTCTGTTTTCCGGCATAGAGCGCCCCAAGGGGGTCGGAAAGGGGGGGCAGGGTGGCTAACAATGCCGGACTCCAGGAGAGTCGTCGGCAGTTGCCGCTGTACTCGAGAGTCATGGGCCGTCGGAAAATCTTAGAGTCAGGTAGATGAGGATGCTTTGTTATTGATTAATCATGATTATCTAGTAATAGCCAATCCTAAATTAATCAAATGATAACGAATCAAATCACAAATCAATTGAATAAAAATCTATTCTTTATAACACGAGAGCATGTATAAAACATGATAATTTCTGTTCAATTAAGTAATTATCAACAAATATAATATGATTTCTTTAACTAAGAAAAGATTGAATTCATCAAATCATGCTTCAACATATTTAATCATGCAATAGCTGATTATTAATTATCTAGAGCAGTGCTTGAAAACAACAATAATTTATCAGATCTAACAATTATAACATGATTAAACATCTAATCTGGTTCGATTTCTATAAACATTTGATAAAAGTTGAGAATTTTGATCAGATCTACTAAAAATAGTCATGATTTATGATTAATCATTGATAAACAATAGGATTTTAATCATAAGTCACGATAAAATGTTGGGAAACATCAAACAAGCTCTTGATGCCAATGAAAACTAATCAAAATATGAATTAGATGCATACCTCCTCACACATTGAGAAGATTTGAGTCCAAAGGCTAGATTCCAAGTCCTAGAAAGCATTAGAGAAAGAAACCCTAATTTCTATCACAAAGTTGACATGCATAGCTTATTCTAAGGGGCATAGAGCACCGTAGAAATAAGCCCTAATTTTTCTCTCAAAGTTTACGTACATTACTTATTTTAATTTTATTGTAAGCATAAAACTTCTCCCCCAAGTTAGGGTTTCCAATTCATATATATCTCTAAATAAATGATAAACAGGTGATTTGGTGGAATAAACTCCCAATATTAGGCGTAAATAATACTAGTCAATGCGCAGGGTATATTTAAAACTTATTAATAACATATATCAAGAACAGGCGGTATTAATTTTAAAAAAATATTACTATATTATTTTTTTTAAAAATAATGAATATTTATTTCATTTTAACAAAAAATATGGTTGTACACAAATATTAAAAGTGATTTAAATTTTAATAAGTAAATTTTTTTAATAATTAAATATAATTGTTTTTTTAATATTTTTAATTTGAATAAAATTATACTCTAAGTTTTTAGAATAATAAATAACAATATATCAGTAAATAAAAAAATAAAAGTATGCAAAAATGTAAATTAAGTATGTATTATTAAGTGACAAACTTGAATTCGGTAGTACAATTAACATATTCAAATTTATCTAAATTTCAAAAATCCTAATCTTGGTAGAATTATACTTTCCTAATAATAATAATAATAATAATAATAATAATTTTAAATTGAGTAATTATTAATAACTCATTAAATTATTTAGGGGTCAGAATCAACCTCAAGGTAAAAAAGGCTGAAACGCGATTAGAGCGAAAGAAGCCCCATTGCTTTAATGCAAGTGGGTATATTATGTCCAACACTTTTAAATAATGGTTGATCATTTGATATATATATATATATATATATATATATATAATTTTTTTTTTGGCGAAAGATGATGTCTCCTTCCATGAAGAAGATTAAGAAGAAAAAAAAGAAGTTGTCGAGGTCGTCCAAATTGCAAACCCGCCTCGTGAAGAAGAAGAACAAGGAAGGGAGCAATGGCATTTCTCCTTTCCCCTTACACTCCTCGGACGCTTCCCCTGATTTTGACTGGTGGCTCTCATTTTTCCATCGTGCATCCGCTCCCTCTTCAGGTAATATTCATTCTTCCAGCTATTTATTTTTCTATTTTAATTCTTGATGTTTTTATATTTGTAAAAGAACGTGCATAGCTTTTAACGTCGGCCTCAATTCTTTGGGAATGAATGGATGACAAAGAAGAAGTACTAGCATTTGCTTTTCTTCTTTCTTTTGTTATTCTAAAATAAAATTGCATTAGTTTTTACTTAATTACTGTTTCGTCTAATACTGCAATTAATATTCATAATTTTTTCTTTGGTAAAACCCACAAAAAGATGGTCGCTTCGTTTTACTTATCATGCCCATTTGTACTCGTCACTCATACATCTTTGGTGAATGCACATAAGGTCACCTACAATGACATTAGTGCTTCTTGTAAATTTTAGGTTGCATGCACAATTTGTATTGGTTTATTGATTTTGTATTATGCTATGCCCTTATCTCATATGATAATAGTGGGCAGTTATACTTTTGGCCAATTTTAGTTGTCCCATTGTGGATGTTTAGAATGGGTTATTTACAATTAGATTGTCTGTCCAAATTTGCTTTTGATGCTCAGCATCTTCTTTGGCAATGCAGGTTGTGAGGCAACCATGAGTGATGTGGATGAAGCTTTCAAATACTACTTTCGTGTTTCTGTAAAGACTTTTGTCTACATATGTTCCCTTGTCAGACAAGACCTTATATCAAGGCCTCCCTCAGGTCTTATCAATATCGAAGGCCGGTTGCTCAGTGTTGAAAAACAGGTCGCCATTGCCCTTAGACGCCTTGCATCTGGCGAGTCACAAGTCTCAGTTGGTGGGGATTTTGGTGTTGGCCAATCAACAGTCTCTCAGGTAACCTGGAGGTTTATTGAGTCAATGGAAGAACGAGGTATGCAACATCTCAGGTGGCCTTCCCCCGACCGGCTTGAGGAGATTAAAACCAATTTTGAAACTGCATTTGGTCTTCCTAACTGTTGTGGAGCCATTGATGCCACCCACATTATCATGACTCTTCCTGCTGTTGAGACTTCTGATGATTGGTGTGACCAGTCAAGTAACTACAGCATGTTCCTGCAGGCCATTGTTGACGAAGAGATGAGGTTTTTAGACATTGCAACTGGTTGGCCTGGGAGGATGACAATGCCCTGGCTACTGAAATGTACTGGATTCTACAAACTGTGTGAAAGTGGAATGCGACTTAATGGACCTCCAAAAACATTAAAAGATGCTGAAATTAGAGAGTACATAGTTGGGAGTGTGGCTTATCCACTGCTCCCATGGCTTCTTACACCATATGAAGGAGGTGAAGATCTTTCTAGCGTGACCAAGTGCTTTAATGAGAAGCACAGGGAAGCAAGATCTCTTGCTGAACGAAGTCTAGCTCAGCTGAAGGGAAGCTGGAGGATTCTTCATAAGGTCATGTGGAGGCCTGATAAGAACAAGTTGCCGAGTATCATACTAGTCTGTTGTCTACTTCACAATATTATCATAGACTATGGAGATAAGTTGAATCAAGCCGTACCATTGCCTGGTCATCATGACATTGGCTACGCAATAAATTCCTGCCAACAGCCGTCCCCTGAAGGTATGGCCTCTAGAAACAACTTGTTGAAATATTTCAAGGAATTTCATACCTGAAATCTCCTGCTCGAGTCTCGTCTTGATTGGATATTTCTACATTTTCATGGTGTATTCCTAAACGACAACGATGCAATGTTCGACTATGTTAAATTATTTAAGAAATCTGCGTCTAGTCCACTTGTAGCAAGATTTTTTTCCTGTGACAATGATGCAGGCTTAAAGTTCATTGCTGGAGTCAAGTTGTATTGGATCTTTTAGGCATCAGTTTATAAGAATTAGTCGTTGGTTAGCCTTTATTAGCATTGGGTTTAATGGCTACATCAGATGGAAAGTGAGGTCTTATGTTGGGGTTTTCTATCCTATCAATGACATGAAAATAGTATAAATGACATGGAAATTTTGAAAAAGTAAACCTTACCAAAGTAATTATATTTGATATAAAATTCAATAGAAAAATATTTAGTTAATTATTTTGCGTACAATTTAAGTATATGATTACATACAAGAAAACACAAAATAGTCTTCTTACCCTTTTACCTATTGATATAAAAAAAAGTTTTTGTTTTCTTCATTGGGGACGGGGGGGGGATAATAACAATTAATTATGATTAATTTTGAATATATTACACATAATAATTTAAATAAGTTGATTATTTAAAAGTTTCATGTCATTTATATTTCTTTGACATTAACCAAATGAAGCCTTAGAGAAGAAACATAATGGAAAAAAGTAAAATGGCCCCCAAAATGTTGTTAGAAAAACATTGTTAAAATTGAAAAATAATTTGTATTCGCTCACGTTAAAACCTAACAGTTGCAACAAACATTGGATTATTCTCCATCTTGAAAGAAACCTAAAAGCCACCACGAAAGGAACCGCGATTGTGCCACTTCAAGTCTTTTTTTTCTTTAGTCTTACGCAGCGTTGATAAAATGTTTTAAGTGACAGAATTGAAGATGAACACTTCTTGCGGCAAAAAGTATTAACCTTTTTTTCCAAAGTTGATAAAAAAGTATTAATCTTCTATATTGTCTCAACAGTTGCCCTTATACGATAATAAAAAATGTTCGCACTCAATTACTAAAAAAACAAATTATGTACTCTAACAGTAAAAAAATTTATAATCTATCAGCACACCTGATTAAAACAGATCCAAGTGATCGAAACTTGATTAATTAATACAAATTAGCTTAAAAAAAAATTTCAGTACGTACTTGCATACATCCAACGTCCAAGCAACAAAATGCTGAACACAAATATTATGTAAGGGTTGATATTCTCCAACTTAATTTCCAGGATCGGATATATTTCTACCAAGGAAAAAAACACTGATCATGCACAACATGCCTGATAATTTCAGCAGATGACAGCCTAAAATACAGAACTCCTCAAAGTGGTTCCTACAAGTGATCCAAATCGATCAAAAATGAATGATCTCTGGAATACATGTAATCCATTCTCATCCTCAACCAGAAGCACTCAAAATAAGTAATAAAATAAAACATCATATTTTCAGTAATGTACACCCAAGTATGGTTCCTTGACACCTTGTCATTGGAGCCGCTTGACGCCATGTAGGGCGCTCAGTCTGAACAGTCAAGACATCCACGTCAGGAAGCAACTTTATAATCACATTCCATCGGCCTGGTCCAATGACCCCCCCGATCACATATAGTTCATTCCTCAAGCCAATCATTGCAAAACCAATGCGGCTTTGGAAGTCTGAAGCTGAGGAAATAACCTTAAAATCTCTGCGGTCAATATACTGCTTGAACACAAGCCCATGACTAAGTACATAGAGCTCACCCTGAACCACAGCCAGTGGTCCTTGAAGCCACCGATAATCCATAACCAACCACCGATTCTCAGCTTCATCAAAAACCTGAACAGCTGAAAGCCCTTTGTGCACTACATGAACTTTTCCTCCAATAACAACTGCTGTGCAAGCAGAGTTGTGGGTTCTATTAAGATCAGGGAGTGGATCCCACACATCCTTCTCGGGGTCATATATTTCGGCTTTTGATATTGAACTCCTACAATTAGTAAATCCACCAGCAACGAGGATCCTCCCGTCAAGAACACAACAAGCAAACATGGCTCTAGGAACTAGCATTGGTGATTTCTGGGTCCACTGTCGCAGAATAGGATTATATGACCAGACCTCATTTGTGGCAAAAATACCATCATGATCTCCAGTCATTGGATCTACGGCATCACTACCACCACCAAGAACAAAGAGTTTGCCCAATGTAGAAGCAGCACCAAAGTGAGCAAGGTGCCTGATATTTGAAGGCAGAACAGGGATGGTAATCCACCGGTCTCTAAGTGGGTCATACAACTGCCACAAGTTCTCAGGCTCAAAGGCGCATACACATAAAAGTTCTTCTGTTGAGCCCACCTCTTGGCGTGCCCTAAACAGCTCGACACTTCTAACAGCAGCTCTCCAAGACCTACATACAAGCTGCAAGTGGGGATGCAGGTAGAAGGGGACCCTTGCAAGGCAGAGAATAGCAATTACATCAGGAAGTCCGTCAATAAGGCCAGACATGGCTGGAAATCTTACATCATTGCCTCCACAAGATTTCCGTAATTAACTGTAAAAAAGGGTAACAATCAAAGAAATGGCCACAATAGACGAAAATGTTGTAAAATAACCTTATAAACCATCCTTTTTTGACTTAGTATAAAGGATGCAATAGATACCAGAAGCTAATCATAAGTATTTACCAAAATGAAAGGGAATTATCAACTGACATCAGTGTACTGAATGCTAAAAGTGAACACAAAATTTTGAGCGACACCTAACACAGTTCACAGGGTATAACAGAAAACAAACACAAAGTGTGTTCATGTTGAGAGAAGCACATAAACGTGGAGATCTATTATAATGCATAGAGAAAAAGCAGCAAATACGTTTCAAAGACAAGATACAAGAGCCAATCAGAATTACATATATAATGGAAATAATCAGAGGAGCTCCTATCACTAGGCATGCAGATAACAGTAACTGGCCTTAGCCAAATTGATAAATGCAACCAACATCAAACATCCAACTCAAAATAAACACAGAGGCATGCATAGAACTTAAAGTCATAAAGAATTTTTAGAGATTTTTTTCTTTGAGATGTCTACATTTATTCTTATAATAATACCAACGAAAAATAATAAACAGAAGAAAAATGCATCTTCGGGAGCTCTAGTAGTCCAGTAGAGCATGTTGTGAGCTCCAATAGTCCAGTCTAGTATCAAACAACCTATAGAGTACAAGTCAGGAGCTACTTAAGCTAAAGAATTTGTTTAATCATCTAGTCTAGAAGTTCAACAACCATCTAATCTTGGAAATAGTCCAAATTACTCGGATCACATAATAAATCTATCCCAATATTTGAAAACTATGCTGCATATCAAATGGGTCACAAAGAAGGAAAGAATTTGACTCAAGGAGAGAAACCTAATTTCCATACAAATCCTACTGAGAGGCAGTCCTCTAAGATATGAGGAAGACCCTTTTTTAACTCAGGGTCTGCTAGTCACATCAGAATAGCTAGGAAATGACGTTTCACACATCCATACAAATTCAGACATCATGTATATTGGAAATGGTCGTACATGGTTGGATACATTTTAGTCGCCCTTAGTGGGTATTTTACGGAGACATCATGTCCGGCCAGAAATGACAAACTAATTGAAATTCAGATATATTATCAAACGAACTTTTTAAAGAGTAACTGTTTTTTTTATTTTATGCTAGCAACGCCTTCAAAGAAATATTCTTCTTAGACCCTATTATTTCAAGGAAAAAGTAAAGCAAAAGAAGGGCCTGTAGGTGATCAAAAGCCAATTAGCTGCTCTTCACAAATCACGACATATTTTGTTTGCCGTTAGATCCTATCTAATTGCACATTTACCTACCATGAACGCTAGAATTTCAAAGAGTTTATATGCTTAACCAGCCAAGTAAAGCTAATGCCCAAAATACTTCTTGTAGATTCAATCAATCAGAAGCTACCGACACTAAATTGAAATAATGAAAGCTCTAGCCGGTTTCATCAGAAGGATAGTTTTCAAAGTGCATCAAACAGAAACACTGCAGCATAAGTAAATGATCCCCGTATTTACCTATAATGAAAACAATCATCCAAAAGTTCACATAGTTAATTAGCAACATGAATTCAAACGGCCACCTAGAGTTGTAAAATCTAGTCTGCTGTAAAAAGATCTTCCAATTTATATGTGTAAATGTAAGAAAGCATTAAATCTTCTTCCCCACAGTTGGTTGATATAAAATATAGTTCTACACTGAAACAAAATTTTAATCAAAGGAAAGTTCTAAAAAATTTCACACGGAAAAATATATTTACAGTTTACATATTCATTCTAGTCAGCCTGAAAAACCATCTCAACCAAACCATCTATAAAATTTAAGCATTGATGCCATAAAAACTCAAGGATGAAGCTGCCACACACTAGTAAAAGTCAACGTTTAGAGAAGGAAAAATAAATTCAAAGACATTATATAGTGTACACAAAAAGAAGAGGGTGAATTTCACCTAAACTTAAAGAACATAGGCACCTCCATATTTCATTAAATTAATTGGGAAAAGAAACACATAGGGATGATGGCCAATTTACAAAGTTTAGTCGTCTATCATGGCGCCTACTACTGATGTAGACTAAACTCATGGCTAACATACAAACGTAAAGAGAGCAAATTTAAACTAATTTCACGCCCAATGTAGATTAAACTCATGTGTAAAATTAGTTGCACCAAGGTATTGAGTGTTAATAATACAAATCATTTTAGCACAAATTCAATATAAATTTAATAAACAGAGAAGAATCTAATTTTTGCCAAATATCAGCTGTATAGACCAAGAAGCAACACAAATGAAAGCCACACAATACACACACCAACCATATAAAAAGGTATGCACTTTTCTAAAGAAATAAATCTAATCTAGAAAACGGGTAGAAAAAACAATCAAAATTGCAAGATTTAAACCTAAGCCCAAGACAGCAGTTGAAGGATATATACCACCTCAGGATGCCACCCTTAGAGAGCGAACATCGGGAGATACGAACCGCAGAGATGGGAGAGAGCAATTGCCGAGTAAACGGCAGCCGGCGGCGGACGGCGGCTGGGCAACGGCGGCAAGGGTTAAGATCCACCGGATTTGGCCAAGAAGGAGAAGGGGGGTGGGGTGCGGGAAGGGAGGTGACGATTTGTCTATCAGCTTTTCCGACCTCACGCGGTCGGAAGTAATAATCAGGAAATGGGCCTCTCATTTCCAGGAAATATTTTAAAGAAAATGTCTTGTCTAGGGCCACTAATGCGATACACAAGCATCTTGTTTAGCAAGAGTACTAGGCCCTTAAAAACTAAACAGAAAAAAAAAAAAAAAGTATCTTGTTGAGGAGAAGATTCTAATTAAATAGACAGAGGTAGTATTATTAGCCAACTTGTTGGAAATTGATAGTTGATGAAATCTATATTTTGATTGATGAGAAGTACAAATATAGTTAGAAGGAAGGTCGGAGTCTCCCAAAATTCTCTTTAACTTATTGTCGGCCTTTACCACCAATATTCAAAATGTTTGATATAATTAAATCCTTGAATGTAATTTTTAGGAGTCTTAATAGGTACCAGGAATATTTGGAGGAATTTAGCAACAAATTCAATTTCTTTTTATATTCAACCAAGTGAAAAATCAAGAGGTGAATTTAAATAGAAAATTGAAACTCTAGCGAATTCTAATTTTTATGATTGAATTCAATTTCTTAATAAGTAAAGTGATTGTCATTTTAAAGATGCCATTCGTAATTAACATTGGGAAGCCATTTTCGGGAGCATCATAAACTCAAGTCTTCGACTCAAGGTTTTATGACTAGTAATTTACTTGTTAGGGCTAGTTGTATAGTTGGTATGCTTGGTTGGTTGAGGAATTGGTTACACTTTCAGAAAATGTATATGGGGCTAGAGGAGGCTGTGTGTAAAATACGGGTTGTTCGCTCGAGGGTTTTGAGTTGATTCAATCTTTGTCCAGATCGGGTTAGTTGGGTCTAGCCCTTCTCTTCATGTTTGAGTGTGACATGGATTATGTTTACCCGACCATAACCTCTTTTAGTGCTCCATATGCTCATTTGGACGCTACGCACCTGGCCATTTCATATTTGGCCACTTTAGGGTGAAAACCATAAGTTTTTAGGTTTTTGTCCAACCCATACCTTATTAAGTATGACACTCATATCACTTTAGATGTGACATCTTTCTTACCTGTGACATCAACAAGCTATGCCTTTGGTGGTTGGAAACTTTCCCGTTTTCTTTAAAACTCCCTTCTCCTTCCCCTTTTCACTCTTTTCCCCATCTCCTCTGATCCTCCTCTATGCTCCTTGGCTTCTCCTCTTCATCTCTAGGCCTTCCCCACCTCTATAAGCTCCTCTTAGCCTTGTCTAGCCACCTAGGGTCATAGGTCTTGGGGTAAAAGGCCACAAGAGACTTCCCATTGGTCTCCATTGAGGTAAAGGCCTCTCCTTTGGCCTCTCTACCAATTGGTTTGGTGCTGATCCATATGCCGGTGCTTGTTTGCATTTATTTTTCATTTTTTCCATATAAATATACTTGTTAGGAGTGTATAAGATTATAGTAATCACATTTTCTTATGTATAAAAATAGATATGCATTTTTGAGTGTACTAATGTCATGTATATGCACTATTTTGCCATAAAAATCATATCTTGCGTTGTAGATACCATTTTTCCATGATTCTTGCTTTACTGCAATCAACACTGTCACATCTACACTTTTAATGTTGACACTTTGTCTTTTATGATGCCTATATGAATGTAGGGGTGCTAAACTTGGCAAAATACGACAACTTTTATAGTTCCTGTTACCTTGCCTCCTATTTCCACAATTTTCACGCCATGATGCAGTTATCTTTTGATAATCTTGTTCATGGTTATAGCTCTCTGTGTTGGCTTATTCCTGAAAAACTATCACATTAAACTAAATACTTTAAGGGCATCCCCAATGGCATGATATGCTTGTCGTGATGTATGCCTATTTTGCCCTGCTCTAAGATTGTGCTCCATGGTCAGCTACCTAAAAGTCATTAATAAAATCTGTAAAAAATAAATAAGGACTTTATAATTGTCTAATGAAAATGCATAAGTTTTGGGATTAATTAAAAATCATATAGGTAGTTAGATCAGTCGATGTTCTGGAACGTGTAGGAATGTAGGGTGAAACCCCTAGTTCCTTGATTTTGAATGTAAAATCAAAAACCATTGGGATAAAATTACATGAAATTTCTCTCACACGTTAGGTTGTATCCCAGTAGCATTATATTCAAATTAGGAGCATTGATTTTAGTGGATCATGAGTTAGGATTTTCCCAATCCCTATTGGTCTATCTACCTCCAGAAAAGACCTAACCAATACCTCCCATTCTTGAGATCACTCAGTCCCAAATCCTTAGAGTTTGAACTTGATATTTTACTAGACTTAAACCCACTGGTGTTGGAAACCTATACCCATTGGCCCAGGCATATTTGGAGTTCCCAAGCTCATGAAGGACACTTATCAAAATGAGTGTGTGATAACTCTGGAACAAAGTTATTATTCTTTACATTTCATATTAATATTTCTCATGTTTCGAGTCATTTATAGTTTAATTTTATTATTTTAATAGTCTATTATTTATTATTAATAATGTGAGAAATCATTGTGATTTGGTGTAAAAAGTACTAATTAATGTTGTTCTATTAAGGTATAAGAATTTAGAAACGATCCGGAGTCAATTTGGGGCGAAATCAGGCGAGATGGAACGGTAGCTACTGTAGCAATACAGAGAGATTTAATTAATAAAAAATTTTGGGCACTGTAGCTACTGGATACTGTAGCAATCTGGGTATTGTAACGATCTGGGTACTGCACTACTTGAAATATTTGGCTAGATTATTTATAAACTGAATCAGGGTTTTATCTAGAGAGAGAACAACTCTTGACGGCTAAGAGACGATGCGAAAGAAAGAAGGAAGATGAAGAAGTTGGATCAGAAGAAGAAGACGCTTTCTCCAAAAGAGTTTTTCTTTATTTTGATATATTTTTCTTTTTAATTAAATGATGTCTTTCTTATCACATATTAATTTTTTGAGTTTATTTGAATATTTTATGGAGTAAATTATTTTCTAGGATTTTCATTGAAACTTAGTGCATGGATTAATAAATGTTATTAATTTTTATTTATGTGATTGTGTTTTTGAATCATCTATTCTATTCTTTTCGTTAATAATATCATTAGACTGACCACCTATTGATTGATCTAGAGATTTAATCTTGTCTAGAGATAGAAAGATTAGATTTATCATTAAATAATATAGCCTTTGTTCATTTATTTTATGTGATTTACATATGAGATAGAGATATACTCGTATATCTTTGGTAACTGTTAAGGGTAGAACTTAAAGTATCATTTTGCATACGCAATTTCATAGAGATATAGAAGTTAGGGTGGGAGTGATAAATTTATGGTGAATCTAAGAGATGACATAAATAATTCATTCCTGTGGTTAATGACTCGAATGTGCAATTCATAGGTAAAAATTATAACTTTAGTCATATAAAGCACTAAGTGAAATTGAAAATCCTAGGTTTGTCATCTTGAAATCAATTTATAATTTAAATATTGTATTTTAGATTAATTTAGCCATAATTTATAATTAAATCACCATTAGAATTTGCTTCCATTTAAGTATAATGAATTAAATTAGTTTTATAATTGAGAATTTTATAACTAATTCATTGTGGGATGATACTTTCTTATCATTTTCATTACTTGATTCGGCACTTGCACTTACATTATAAATTTCACATTAGTGTGTGGCTTAGGAACATTGTCCCAGAATCTTAGCCTGACTTTAGTGGGCCTTTTTTTCCATGAAGGCCCATGGACTAGAACTTGGAAAAATTTCTAGAAAAACCTTAGAGTGTCAAGCCCCACCTGTCCAAATTTTAGCTCATTTGGACGTCATTTAACCCATCCAAAAAATTGTCCAGTTACGTCCATTTGATTAAACCTAAGTATTGGACTTTTCCAACTAAGTGTACATGTAACCCTAAGCCTTAATTAAAATATCTATGAGGTTTAACACTCCATTAAGTAAATAATTAACTTAATTAATTTTCTTATGTGTTGTGCATGTGTGGAGGCCTTGAATCGATGTCCATGCCGTTGTGATTTGATTTTGATTTGGGTTCCATCTTTGTGCTAGGTTACTCAGGGTAAGCTGGTTGACCGATGACGCGGAGCTTCCCTCATCCAGGTTCATAGGACTCTCCTTTACTTCTCCTTTGCTTGAATCCTTCAGTGTCGAGTTTACCTGCATTTTAGATGTAGGATAGCTCAGTGGCATTTTATTAGTTCTCTCCGATGTTTGGTGATTTAGCCATATTTTTCATAAGTTTAACAAAGCTTTAAGGCTGAGATCCCTTGATAGTTTTTAAAAAATAAGATTCAGGAAGTTATTAAAGAAGTCCCTACCCAAGCCTACTAGATATATGTATGAGGGTTTGTGGTTTTACAAATACGAGAGACTTGTATGAGTATTATTAATCACAATAGTACTCCTTGAATCTCTGAGATAGTGCAATGTATGAGGGTGTTGCATAACGCAATATATTTTTGGAATTTGTGGCACTAATTGAATTATTTCTTTGCCACCTCACTACCATGATCGGTATTATATGAAGGATGTGAGCGCGTAAGCTTTTTTGTATGACTATGATTTTTGTTGTGTTAGTGTACCGACTCTTTTAAATAAGTTGTCCAAGTGAGGCTTTCTGAAATCTAAGTTCCTGTGGCTAATGGAATACCCATTTGAGAGTATTGTTTTTCCAATAGTTATTTTGAACCGGTAATCAAACTATTGATGTTTTTCTCTATTTATATGTAGGTGAGGTCTATTGGCATTGGCCAACCTAGGCGTACGCTTCAAGTGGCTTAGTGTAACACCCCGATTCGGCTCACCCGTGAACCGACCTGGAAATAGTCACCGATGACGTCCAAGGCTCCTTGTTAATTCATATTTATCTATTACTTCATAAGCAGATTATCAAAACATAACGCAATAAAATTTTTATTCACAAAACACTAGCACACAATCATTACACATTACACACGGCCGGTATATGTGTGTGCAATTCTGTGCTGCCCTTCCACAGTCCCGACAGCTTTCAATCATCGTGATCCTCACCTACATATAGTAGAAAAACGTCAGCAACGATTGTCACTGGTCCAGAAATAATTAATACCAAACTGGCACAAAAGAGCTAACCCTCCTGTTGAAAGAAAAACATCTCATGAAATCTCTGAGGGCGTCTGCGAAAAATCATCTTTCTCATTTTCACTGTCAATGGGAAGCTCTTTCATACCAATCTAAAGTGGTTGTCTCTAGGTTTACCTTTCTCATTTCACATTCTCATTTCATTGTCAAGGGACATCTTCCATACCACTCTAAAAGTGGCTGTCTCTAAGTTTACCTTTCTCATTTCACATTTCTCATTTCACTATCAATGGGAGGCTCTTCCATACCACTCTAGAGTGGCCGTCTCAGGGTTTACTTTTCTCTCACCCCAACCTGCATGGGCAAAGAAAAGCAACGCAAAAACTATATATATATAT